>CM040239.1:157073687-157160681 GCA_022545495.1 Chrysanthemum lavandulifolium | reverse complement strand
AATCCTAAGTATACATTACATATACATATACTTTTACTTACATTATTTTCTTTTACTTATATTACCTTTAAAAGAGAACATTTTATAAAACTTTGAGATATCATCTCTTTGTCTCTCTACCCACACACGACAAAAACCAAGACACCAAAACCAGAAAAACAAAAGATACCAATCTTCTTCCTCTACCTCTAGACCTACGCCTCATCTAGGTCGAATCTTCCAAAAGGGGAAAACCCAACATGTTATCCCATCATATCCTCCTCTTTCTTACCAAAACCAAGTAAGTTTTTGTCTTTCAAATCTCCTCTTTGATGCGCCGGTTATGATTCGAATAAGCCAAGAAGAACCAAGACAAAATCATCTAAGGGAATCATATCTTCACTTCAATCTACCTTGGGCAAAATCCAAGATTCGCCTAAGTTTTGGAAGCTAGCCAAATTCGGCTTCAAACCAAGTCTCAAGGAGAGAAAGGTAGTCAAGCTCCTTCCCAAGATACTTCTTTATCTCAAGTGGAGATGAGAAACGCCCCAACTCAGTTTCTTCACCACTTGTACCAAAAACTAGGGTTTGAGGAAGTTAGGGTTTTCAAAAATTGATTTGGGGGTTTTAGAATTCAAGGTTAGTATACACCAATTCCATCATCAATTCGGTGATATCAAGAGGGATTGGAGGTCAATCGTTATTTTCTGATTCGGCTTGCACTCATCCTACCTTCGAGAGTTGTAAAGGGTAACAATCTTGTTTATGTCTTTAAATTTTCTTGTTGTGTATTCGGTTTGAAGTCGTGTATGACACACGTTGTCCTTCATTTTCCCTTCGAATGAAAATCTATGGTGACATGAATCTGGTGTTTAATTTGGACCCTTATTGAACATATACATCCTTCTTCGATAATGTTTAAGAAATGTTTTGTTGGTAATTGCCATGAAGATGAATTGTAACATTCAATTTCGATTTTAAAATTTTTCCTGGAATGGTAAAAACAAGTAGGTCATGACACTAGAAAAGTACATCTCGAATATTGGTAAGATCATCTTTTACCCCGATAAGAGTAAACCTCATCGTTAGACACGAGAACCTTAACTTCGACCAAGGGTCATTTGGGTAAGAGAGTATCGAAACTTAGTAAGTTCGAGTAGTACTCGGATGAGAAATCAAAAGTTTGGTACCTTGTATCTAAAATTTATTATACATCCGTCATAATAATTACATCACTCTTTATTACTTTGTGGAGTATGGTCTCGGTGAGAACCCCAGACGGTACTCGGGCATCCATTAGTCCGTGTTTTAGTTGTTATTCCTAGTTAAAATGAATCCTATACTTTGTAAAATTCAACTTACTTAATCAAGATTTTGCTTTGATATTAAACTAAGTTTTGATAGTCGGATGTTAATAAGGAAATGTGATCTTTTTATTTGAAATGGTTTTCTGTCGAGAAGTATGAATCAAGAAATGTGAAAGTTAAGTTTTGTAAAAGTTGCTAATAACTTTGGTAGTTAAATCTATAAGTGAAATGTGGACGAATGTAGCTAACATAAAACAAGTCATGAGTCATAAGTATACATGAGGATGTCGATATGAAACCAGGTTGAGTAGTACTCAACTACCGTATAGTCTCATCGTTTCCTCGTTTTAACATGTTGGCCCCGAGTAATCTTATGAGGTAGCAAGGGTGAAGGGTTATCGACCGGTCACGAGGTCGAAACCATTGTGGAGACACGTTGTGTTGAACCCGAAGTACTTGGCTACCTTCCTCTTTGCGTCAAAAATTTATTCACTAGTACTAAGTCTTAGATAGTATTATTTACTACCAACTTGTAGGAAAAAACCAATTCTGTAACACCTTGGGCCACAACCAAGCTTAAACCTCCAAGACAAATTCCTAAACTATCATTGGGCTAAATCTCATTCCTTTCGTATATACATCACTTTGGGCCAAGCGAATGTTGTGCCCATTTACGCCGACACCACACCCATCCGCGTATCACTGGTCTTTGGCTAAAATTTAGTCGAATCGTCAAGTAAAACCCGAGGTGTTTAATTCTAAGGCAAACAAACTAAATTCGTCACCGCCTGTTTCTTCTCTTTCATTTCGTACATATCTTTATAATGTCAAGACTATAAAAGCCTTAATGTAACTAAACAAGCGTAAAGTTTTACTTACACGAAACAAATAACTAGTAATGTGGGATACATAATAAAGTTTGTACAACAAGATTTTCGTCGATATGTTCAAGAAGACATAGTCATGACAAGTAAACTAGTAGACGTAAATGCCAAACGTTACAAACAAATTTGTTAAATAAATAAAAACCACTATATCATTTTATCGTTCAATAAACTCGATAGACTTCAAATTTAATTCACCTATTTTCTAAATACAATTAGAAAAATTAATTATATATAATTAATTTTGGCAATACCAATTGTGTCAACTTAAATAAGTGTATATACATTTATATACTTACTAGTGGAACCTTGTAATTATTTTCAAATCAAACTTTGGATATTAAAACCATATTAATGTCAACATGAAAAGTATATGTACTTTCGTATACTTACTAGTAAAACCATTCAATCATTTTTACAACTTAAGTTTAGTTTTATTTCAATTATAGAAAAAATTGAATTAATTTAAGTAGGTAATACTTAAAACAATGAACTAAATATTGCCCTCCTTATCTAGGTCGCGTGTCGGTGCCACTTCACAACAATCACTAAATCCCACTTTTGGATTGCATATCTGCTAAGGTGAGTTTTCATAGCCCCTATTTTACTTGATAAACTGTTTTATACATTTTGGGGTGAGAAATATGCAAAACCTTTTATGGACCTAAACTATTGCATGATTACTATTACGTGGTTTAGCCTAAGCCCTTATGTCCCTAGAGAATGCCCTTTTCATGAACCGCCGTTCCCCATTGGGAAGCGAATGTTATAAATAGATCTATTGAGGTGACTCCTCCATTCGGTTGGCCATGCTTAGGCCAAGGCGAAACGTATACCATGTCGGAATCGAGTGTTGTGGGACAAAATACTCGCAATGGGCCTATATATTGTATGATATCATTTAGCAGACGGAAACTGTCGTACTATCGGTTGCATGAACTTAGAGCTAACGTAATAGACTTTCATCCATATTTCATTATATCCTTGGTAATGATTATATGTCTTTACTTTGGTCCATACCTACTGTTTTAATTTAAACCTATGAACTCACCAGCTTTTAGCTGACCTTTTTAGCATATTTTCTCGGTGCTTAGTTGTGATCATGGGTGCAAGGCAAGAGGCGGATAAATGGTCGTAGTAATTTCTAAAGAAGTGTTTTTACTCAATAAAAATGTTTTATATTGGGACCACTAAAATTTGGGATGTACCCATTTATCTAAACAATGTTGTAAGATAATGTTTTAAAAATAGTTTATGAAATCAAACGGAGTATGTATTCCGTTCTTTATTACTTGCGTTATGATCCACCAATTTCGTAACGCTCCCAAATAACACGTATGCTTCCGCTAAACCAAATTTGGGGGTGTTACATTAATTAACCTTAGTTTACTTGTTAAAATCTTGATTAGAGTTGGTGATATGTGGTGAATTCTTCAAGATGAAGAAATCACATATCCTACTTGTGTGTGGTGTGAAATGGGAGGATAATCATATCTTGATGAGTCAATTTATGAGATAAGCCACAAGGGTATTTTGGTTATTTCCTCTAAGTTTGGCTACATCCCAAAGTCCTATCTCATTATCTTTTATTTCATTCCAAGTCCCATCTACTTTAATATTAACTTTGTTAAAAATGGCACTTTACTATTTAATCATCTAAAATGCCAGATATATCCAATATATTTTGATATAAATTCTATTATTATTTTCTGTAAAAATTGAGATGTTACATAAACACCTGAAAATAAAGGGGCTAATAACCTATTAAAGTACTATACTTGTCAAGAATGTCAGTTCTGTGTAGCGAACTAAAAAAATAACTCTTTTAGACATTAATGTTGACATTTTTGTCTTTCTTTAAGTATTATGACCAAATTATGACCATTTTACCCTTCGAAAAATATTTCAAAAAAAAAAAAGAAATTCGAAAAAAAAAAATTCAGAAATTTCGAAAAAAAGTATTTCGAAATAAAAAATTCAGAAAAAAATTTTGGAAAAAAAATTTCGAAAAAAAAGTATTTCAAAAAAAATTTAGAAAGGGTAAAATGGTCATAATACTTAAAGAAAGACAAAAATGTCAACATTAATGTCTAAAAGAGTTATTTTTTTAGTTCGCTACGCAGAACTACCATTCTTGACAAGTATAGTGCTTTAAAAGGTTATTAAACCAAAATAAAGCCATAGAAATAACATTAGAAACTAAACTTTTCAGAAAACACAACCCCAAATCTACCCAAAAAAAAAAGAAAGAAAATTTTTGATATTATGTAGTGAATTGGAATATTCAGCTCCTCAGTTGATATATAACGTTTAATAAGTCAATAAGTTTATATGTAAATGGATAGGTAATATATAACTGAATCTTTCTAGACAAATGGATTTGCTCAAAAGTTAACAAGTTAATAACTTTTCTACACAAGGATTCACAAGCAAGTGGATAGTTACTATGTAACAATTTGCAGGAGGCTTTGCAAGTGAACATATAATATGTAACTAAATATTTATAATTGATATGTAAGTGAAGCTTGCATGATAACATATCTTGTGTTGTTTCTTTATGCAAAATTCCAGATAACCTTTATTTATAACTTGTATATGATTATAATGACCTGAAAATCCAAATAACATTTGAACATATGATTTGAATATAACCTAAAGTTAAATACTTATGCTATGAATAATATTACAAGTATGAAATCTTTAACCTAAGAATTTAATAAAATCGGCTCATCCTATGTACCTAGACATATATCACACGACTACAAGTTTATTTGAGGATCAAATACATTTTACACAACCTCACTTGAAGATATGATCATAATATTTGAAACATGGAAGAATGAGTCTTTCCTAAAAACCTCCCCATATCTCGGCATTCCCAGTTTTAGTTCCCATTAGTTTATTTTTTTCAAAACCGTATATCATATAACACTTCACACAAAACCCTAGCAGAAAAAAAAGGACGACATCTATTCTCTTCTCCGAGATTCAGAAGGTACGAAGGGTTAAAGATGGGTGATCGTTTTTCTTGGCATTCAAATTTCGTTGTGATCATGGCGTTGGCGATCGTGAGTGGTGATTCGTTAGTTTTATTCTGGTGTTCTTCGATCTGTTTTGAATCCGACCAAAGGTACTCCATATCGTCTATATGTTTTCTCGTTCGATTGAATCATTAATATACGATGTGTATAAAATTAAGAAGACCTAATATAACATGTTGTCATTTCTCTAATATAATCTTGATTTCCATTCAAATGCTTATCTAATATAATAATGTGAAAATAATAAAGATTAGGTAACCTGCATGTCGATATTATAACCCTATTCATGTCGATGGAATCAGTTTAGAGATCACTTGATAATCGAAGAGATGAACTCGTTATTCCTAATCGTTAATACTTGTCACATAAAATTCACACATGAATAATAGAGGGTATACACCATTTATGGCTGAGTTTTGTGTCGTGTGTGTAATAAGTGATATAAATCATCCTAAAACATTTGTGTGTGATAATTGGATTAGGGGTAAGAGGATTAGGGTTCGTTGGTTCATTAATGTTAATACGAAAATGTTTTGGTAGCGGATTAGAGTTGGGGTTGTTATGAGTTGTGTTAGAGTATTGTTAAAATGATTATGGATATGTGTTAATATAATGTTTTATCGGGTCTTATGATATATTACAGGTCTCGTGTACGTTTGTGTAAGTAAACATGTGTTATTATGGTCTTAAGCAGGGTTTTTAAACGGAATAGTTTTGTAGGTCATTTATGTGAATTATAAAATGAACTTCATAAAGGTTGGAGTCTGGAATTTTGCTTGTAAAACTAGTTTTATGTCTTATTGAAGTTTTCCAATTGGTTTGGATGAATTTGGAGTTGTGTTGGTCGTGTTTTGAATTTTAAGGAATCATGTGTCAATCGAGTTCGAGAACTTAATACCGGTCGGCGTTTTGATTTTCATTTTCAAACCACAAGGAGTTAAGGGTTCTCCTTTTACTGAGGATGATGTTTGGGTTATTTGAGGATTTTGTGAATTTTTGTTGATTTTTTGAAGTGTTCAAGTGGGTCTAATAAATGTAAACTTTGGGGTATACCTCTGTGCAATTTCGGACAGTGCGAAAAGATGAATTTTAAACCATACTTATGCTTTGAAATAAAATCGCAAAAATTTGTGAACTTACCTAACTGATATGGGAACACCTGGGAATTTTCTCAGAATTATTTGAACTCTTTTGATGGGACATTAAATTCGTAAGAAACTAGACATGAACGTGATAAAATCTGAAATACAACTTAAGTCAAGGTTTTGGTTTAGCTTAACCCC
Source organism: Chrysanthemum lavandulifolium (assembly GCA_022545495.1). Taxonomy (NCBI): domain Eukaryota; kingdom Viridiplantae; phylum Streptophyta; class Magnoliopsida; order Asterales; family Asteraceae; genus Chrysanthemum; species Chrysanthemum lavandulifolium. Next base: position 157,154,187 of record CM040239.1, on the reverse strand, counting down.
TAATAATGTGTTTTGTCTTTAATTACTTTTGAAACATTGGTATGGATACTTTTAGACATATGTTAACCTAATATCATTTGTAAACCCTAAGTTGATTAATTGTGAATTATCACCGGAAGTTACCAAAAGTTACTAAATATGGAAAGTTACTAAATCTGAAAAGTTACTAAATATGGAAATTTACTAAATATGGGAAGTTGCTATAAACAACAGGAAAAACCTGAATATGTCAATCTGAACAACAATTGGTAGTGAATCAGTAATAACTTGTGAAATGGTTCTTAAATAATAAGACGATCATTAATTCGTATAGATTCGCTGGAGAAGGAGTAACTTCATCCTTGTGTTTCTGATACGATTTCATTGGCGGTTTAAGGTACAAATATTCTACCCTTTCTCAGTAAGGATTTATTCTCATGACTTCTCGATCCTTAACTTTGATTCTTTTTCTTTGATATGATTCTGTTTGATATGATCCATCTGATATGATCTCTTTGAGATGATTCCCTTTGCTATGATTCTTTTAATATGATTTATTTGATATGATTCCATCCGTTATGATATTCGATCTGCTATCCATTTTTTATGACATTTGTTATGATATCCGTCACTATCCGTTTGTTATGATATGATTCAGTTATGTTGATATGATTCGTTTGGATATGGTATGATTATGGATATGCTTTGATATGATTCATTTTGTTCAGTTGCCCGATCTAACTAGTCATGGAGGTACCATGACCATGTCACTGATGCACCAGTGGCATGACACTATATGTGACGGTGTGATTAGTCCACAACATTCCCTTTTGATATGATATGATATATATGATCACTTGGCCATTATGAATACGTATGTACAGTCTCGAACTGGCATATGTATATTTGATTTGTTTTGCAGGTAGTGTATGGATGCATTCAGTTTTGGTGATGTGGTGAGTGTGTGCAATACACCTCATCACATTTGAGAGCTAGCTACTCCATTTGGTACTGAGAGGTATCCCTCCTTGCGCACTTATGATTTGACGGATTATGATATGTGATTTAATATGTGGCTATTGGAGTATCTCCTTTGGTATTTGAGCTCGTAAGCAGTATTATGATTTTGTGACTATGTGAATTCTGACATTCTTATTCATTTGGTTGATATGCCATACTTTATTCAGTTTTCCATTTGATTACTCATTCATTCAATATCCCTTTGTGATTCATCCGACTACCATACTATACTCCAGTTCATTTGATTTGCTATACTCTCATTCCATTTCAGTTGGCTACCAAGCTTATACTTCAGATTACCACTTAATCCATTTACCTTGCTAATATGTGATTATCTGATTCATCTATCACCATGCTAATATGTGATTATCTGTTTACCATGTTATTATGTGACTATTTGATTCATCCGGTTGCCATGCTAGTATGTAATTATTTGACTCATCCGTTTACCATGTTATACCTTCGTTCGATTATTTCCGTGGCTACGATTATCATTTAGTATTCCTATCGCTATTTGTGACTATCATGCTTGTACTTACATTTGGTATTTTCCGTTGCTTATGATATTGGTACGACATAGTAATTGAGGTTTACGACTTGTTGATCTGCAATGCTTACACTTCTGTTCATGCTACCGTTTAATGATGGATTTGGTTTAACTTATGTTATATGTTTATTTGACTTGTTTGGTTTGCCATGCTATATTCTTGTTCAGTTACTTCATTTAATTATGATATTCGTTCAGTATTTCTACCTGATACATGTGACTAACATGCTTATACTTCTATTGGTATTTTCGCTTGTATGATACTTGTTCTGTTTATTAATTGTTGCTTGTCAGACTTGTGTGATTGCCATGCTTGCTTTATATTCGAGTTGCGAATGCCAATGCTTATAGAATTATATATATATATATTAGCTTATATATATATCTGATTATTTGATTTGTATGTTTTGCCATATTTATGTTTAGTTGATCCGCTGACTGATATGCTTGTGCATTGTTTGGTTACTTGTTTTGATTATGATATTGTTCATCAACTCCTATTTGATTATGTTTTGGTACTTGTATGCTTGGATATTTATATGTGCTTATATCTGTTTATTGATGCGCTGCTTTGCTTTGGTCTCCTTTGATTTATGTTCCTTCTGGATATCTGTTAATATTATGTTATGCAGGTTCTTCATAGACTCATTGTGCTCATTCTTTACGATTTTATTATCAGATCCCTTGATTCATTTTTGTATTTTTATTATGTTTAGCTTTCGTTTTGTCATATGTGTTCACTGGGCTTTTTTAGCTTAGCCGCATTTTCTTTCCATGCGGCGGTACCAAGTGGGATCTTGGGCTTTGATGGTGAGAGTAAGAGCATTTGAGTGAACATTTGTTACGATTTTATTATCAGTTCCCTTGATTCATTTTTGGTTTTTTATTATGTTTAGCTTTCGTTTTGTCATATATGTTCACTGGGCTTTTTTAGCTCAGCCGCATTTTCTTTCCATGCGGCGGTACCAAGTGGGATCTTTGGGCTTTGTGGTGAGAGTAAGAGCATTTGAGTGAACCAACCCTAGTTTCCTTATCATTGTGAAAACATTTGTTTTGATATTCCATTTTTTTAGACATGTTGGATTATGTATTTCCATTTGAATTCATTTGTTTATATGACTTGGTATTTTATTTAATAAGAGTTTCAATTGCATTTATATGCTTTATATGACACCATAGTGTGGCATTTTGACCTGTGTCGGGTTGGGGTGTTACATTGATACTGCAAATTAGGAGTTTAACATTTTGTTGACCATATTTTAGAACAAATATAAGATTTAAATTATGAGATGTTTCCATACGCAGTTTTACATACTCCCTTGTAACGCGCGGACGCCACAATCCTCGTTACATACTCCGTTTTGATGAAAATGAATATAAAACGTTGCCGTATTGCTGAAGTTACTATGGTTTTATGAAAGAGTCGGTGCCGTTTTGAGGAAGTCATTGTTGTTTAATGAAAGAGTTTCGTCGTTTCATAAGAAGGAAAGAAAAACATTAACAAAACATCTCCCTAGACTATTTGGCAATTAATGATAACTACCATCTACTTTTAGCTATTCACGACTTTTTTATATAACAAATTTAATTTATCAATATCTAACAAATATCTATCGATTTCGTTATAAAAAAAAATATACCGTTGAAACGGTCATAAAATTTCGAACAAAATGAGCCGAATATTGCAATGCTTTTGATTTACGTACGGTTTTATAAAAATGGTTGAACTTTAATATACGTTTTTTGAAAAAAAAAAAAAAGAACCTTTCATAATACACCTTTAACCTATCTAATGAATTTAAAAATAATATTTAATAAAAAAACTACGTTAATTACCCTGTACTTTTAGCCATTTACGTTTTTTTATATAACAAAATTTATTAATCAAATATCTAACTAATATATAGCGATTTCGTTATAAAAAAATATACCGTTGAAAAGGCCATCAAATTACGAACAAAATAAGCCAAATATTGCAATGCTTTGGACTTACATACGATTTTATAAAAAATGTTGAACTTTAATATATGTTTTTTTTGCAAAAAAAAAGTTGAAAAACAACAATATTTTCAAAACGTACCCTTAACCTATCTATTAACCTTAAAAACTACACTAAAATTTGTTTAAAATAAATTTAATAATAATAAAAAAACACAACCCTAAATTATGTAACAATAAAAACTAACTTAAAATTTTACTTTTTACAATTTTTTATATAACGAACCTTGTTTATTAATTACCTAATAAATATTCAGCAATATTCGTATAAAAAATATACCAATAAAAAAAAATCAATTTCGAATAAAATGAGCCAAATTTACTTAGTCGGTAGAAAAGAACTAGGTCTTACGATACAATAACTGTGTCTTTTCTTTTTGTTGATCTCTCCTTTATTCCGTAAGTAACTTGAAATCAAACCAATCACTAACGCAAAATTTGGTTAGACACGATTAGTTTATGAAATTTTTGAAACAAATAAAAGTCCAAAACTGCTCAAACTTATTATGAAAACCCAAAAATAAACCATAGAAATAAAATTAGAAACTAAGCTTTTCACAAAGCACAAAAACCCCAAATTTACCCAAAAAAAAAATTGAGGTAATATGTAACGAATTGGAATATTTAGCTCCTCAGTTAATATATAAAGATTAACAAGTCAATAAGTTTATATCTATCTAGATATGTAATATGTAACTGAATCTATCTAGGCAAGCATATTTGCTCACAAGCTAATAAGTTAATAACTTCTTTACACATGGATTTACAAGCAAGTGGATAGATAATATCTACTCTCTCTGTCTTAAAATTATTGTTCACTGACAATAAACACAATTTAAAAAATAAATAAATTTATTAATGCTTTGAGATTTACAAAAGCAACTAAAAGAATGTTCTACCTTTTGACAATTAAATAATAATTTCATTTAATTTTATCAATAAGAATTTTGATTAGAGGTAATATGGTAAACTTAAATAATTTTTACTTCTCAATAAAAATTTTAATGAGTGTACAAATCAGATCCCTTTTTATATGACAACTAAAGACAACTTATTTAACGAGTATTTTCAAGGGGAAAAAAAAAAAAAATTAGAAAGAAGAAAAAGAAAAGAAGCATTACCAAACACCCTCTAACACCCCCTAGTGTCAAGTACTAATAATGTCAACTATCACGACTGGTTATTTTCAATCTCCCAATACTGTAAGTTGATCAGATCTCATCATCATTTTCATAACGTATTAATCTCTAATTCACAAATCGGTTATTATAAACCACATTACTGTTATTTAAATTACCACATCTCTTAATTATTTAAAATTTATATCTAACAGAATTTTTTGTTTTTGTAACAGAATCAGTTGCAATGATCTCCCAATTCTTCGTCTTATCGCAGCGAGGCGATAATATCGTCTTTCGTGACTGTAAGTCTCTGCACGTCTTTCTTTATATGATCAGATTAGAGTTTAGTTTATTAGGTGTTAGGTTAAGGATCCTAATTTTGATTATTAGCTGATTTTCCGGACTTATGGGCTTACTTGGAAATGAAAAAGCCGATAAGCGGACTTTTACGAGGTTATGAGCTTATCGAAATGAGTTTATGGACAAGTCCATAAGCTCAAGTTATAAGCTCATAGGTGAATACAAGTGAGCTTATTGACTTTTTTTCATTTTCAAATAAGCCCATAAGCACGGAAAATAAGCTAATTTTTTAGGCTTCCATAAGGGACATAGGTAACTGATGGTAGGCAAACATAATTTAGTATTTGTTTCTTAACTTTTTTAATTTGGAGGATTAGTTCTAGTCGTGAATGTAGCCGTGCTTCGTGTTTTGATTGTTAGATGAGAGGAAAATGGGAAATTGGGAACGGGAATGGGTCTCTAAACACAACGTGTTAGATGGTATGGAGGATGCCTAGTTATATACATATCAAAACCTAACCTTTAATACATAGATAATTAAAAACTATCAAAACCGTACTCTCAAACCTTAACCGTCCAACCAAAAACCCCATAGCTACTTCTTTATAACCATAAGACTAGAATACTTGTAGGAATAATACATCAGTTTTTAAATTTTATAGCTTATACCACATACTTCCGCAACTCATAGTTTCAATTGAAGCTCATCTAGTGATGATTGATTCGCGGCTAGTTAGTAACTTTAGTTCTACTACAATACGATCTTAGAACCTGTTGTTAAATGGGAATGGGAATGGGTATGGATTTCTAAACACAATCCTTTAGGTGGGTATGGAGGATGCCTAGTCCTAGTATGGTACTAAACCCATACCTGTAAAACAATTAAACAAACATATTTAAACAATTAAACCAAACACCCGCTAACTGCATCTGTTACTAACTGCAAGACCATCATACAATTTTTTTAGCTTACATATCAGAGACTTTTAATTCACAGTTGATAGTCTCAATTGAAGTTCGTCTATTGCTTGTTGATTCAAGGCTAGTTGATAGTTTGATTACTTGATTGTTGATGATCAGTTAATTTTGCAAATTACTTTGCTGTATATATCGTTTTTTATGGCTTCATTTACTGGTGCAGATCGTGGTGATGTGCAAAAAGGAAGTGCTGAGATATTTTTTCGTAAAGTGAAGTTCTGGAAAGAAGATGGGGAAACTGAGGCTCCACCTGTCTTTGTAGGTACCTTCTAAAATGTATACTGTTTACTTTTTTGTGTTGTTAATTAGACCCTCATGTTACATGAGACACTTAGCTAGCTGTGTTCTCAGCATTAAACTGTATCAAAATTGCTGTTTACACGCTGTCTTTTTGCATCGTATGTCATTACGTCTGTTAATGCTTTGTCAACCGATTGTTTCCGTGTTAATTAATCGACTCTTTTTGTTAACATTGGCGTTGCTGCTTATATGTACTTGTTATGTTATGACAGAACGTTGATGGGGTCAACTACTTTCATGTAAAGGTGGTTGGATTGCTGTTTGTTGCAACCACTAGAGCAAATGTTTCACCTTCGCTAGTCTTTGAGCTTCTACAAAGAATAGCACGTGTTACTAAAGATTACCTTGGTATCCTGAATGAAGATTCTATTAGGAAAAACTTCGTTCTTATGTATGAATTGCTTGATGAAGTTATTGTAAGTTTTTCCATCTATTCAACTTCATTGGGTGCCTTAAATTCTGTCTTTAGGAGTATGAACAACTTTTGATATCTCTTACTTTATGATTTTGAATATAGGATTTTGGTTATGTGCAAACGACATCGACTGAAGTGTTGAAGTCATGCGTATTTAATGAGCCAATCATGATTGATGCGACACATATGCCACCTCTTGGTCCTGCTGCCCTCTTTATGGTATGTGCAAGTGCAATCAAATAATTGTTATTCATGGATCTCTTTACCAGTTTAATTGTTTATGATAATATTTTCATCTTGCAACATTTGATGGATGCAGCAAGGGAACAAAAGAATGCCTGGGACAGCTGTCACAAAATCAGTTGTAGCTAACGAACCTGGGGGTAGGAAGAGGGAGGAAATTTTCGTGGATATAATTGAAAAAATAAGTGTTACATTCAGCTCTAGTGTAAGTAATCTGTGTTTCACTATCTATTTCCCTTTAGCTTATGTTTTTATTGGACTCAAGAAACTTCTGGAATTGTTGGAGATGTGAATTTAATTGGTACCATGGCTATATAAATAGTTTTTACAAGTTGGAGTAATACTTAGTGTTGTCATCTTAAGAGCCACTATCTTCAGATTTTAGGATAACCCTCATTTTTAATATCTTAATAAGATATATGTTGCACATGCCAAAGAACTAGTAAAAAGCAAAAGGTCAATTAGCACTTAGTGAGATTTGAATGCATGGCCAAAAGAAAAGGTCAGTTAACACTCAGTGAGAGATAGAGCTTTATCTGTTTGTAGTATGTATTAGTCCCAAAGTTTCAGTGACTGCTTTTCTTAGTTCATGAAATTAAAATATAGACTATGTATAGTTGAATGTAAAGCCATACAAGGAACAATATTGAATGGTACCTCATCAACCTCTGATACATTTGATCTCTAAATAAGAAATGAATTTGATGAACTCTAAACTCAATGAATTCCATATCACGATGTCTTTGCTGCTTGCAGCTTACCTGAGCAAAGTAAAGGCACTGTTAGTGGAACAGGATTTTCAATTTTCCTACACATGTAGAAATGAGCGATGAAAAACATTTTCTTAAGGTTTTCTGGAAGATATATTCTAATTTGTATTGTAGTAGGATACTAGGATGCTTATGTTTGTGTACTGTTTCCATTTCCTCTTTTACATTTATGTAAATTAATGGAGTTTATAGAAGATATAGTTGCACCGTCTGCATATATGATATACCATAAAATTTGTTCATTTTTTAATGGAGCAGGGGTAGCCTTACATATCAGACATGTGCTTAACCTACTCGTCATTGTCTCTTTTAGTGTCAAAAAATTGTTTTTTAAAAGATATAGAAAGAAATGGAGAAACAAATAACCTTTAAAATTCTGCTAGTGTTATCTTGGTCCTGTAGAACCAGTGATGTAGAAATCATGAAGTTTGCATCTAATTAGGCTGCGGAGTTTGTGCTATATTAATTTTTATACATGTACATTGTACTTTTCTGATCCAAAGGGATGTGAATGATTATGAATTATGGCACGAGTGTTATAACACAATGGGTCAACTATTAGAATGATTCCTGTTACTTCAGTTTTGCATCTGTTTCAACATTTTGTTGACGGTTTAATGCCTGGCTCTTACCACATGATCTGAGGCGGCAAATATTATCTTCTGTTGAACCTGTAACTATAGGAACACCTCTGTCAGCTAGAATAGTCAAATCAATCTTATTTTCTGCTTGATATACTATTTCGTGTTTGAAAATTTGTTTGATCATCATGCCTTAAATTTATCAAAATTCACATATGCAACTTCGTTTGCTCAACAGGGATATATACTAACCTCTGAGATAGACGGTACCATCCAAATGAAGAGTTATCTTTCTGGGAATCCAGAAATTCGATTAGCTCTCAATGAGGACCTGAATGTAGGAAGAGGTGGCAGATCAGTATATGGTATACCATCGAGCCAGTTTATTCATTTATATAACATTGGAGTAATCTTGTGAAGCTTATTAAATTATGCTTTTTAAACAGACTACGGTGGTTCTAGTGGATCAGGCTCGGTTATATTAGATGATTGCAATTTCCACGAGTCGGTGCATCTTGACAGCTTTGATGTGGATAGAACTCTGACTCTTGTAAGTTATGTGCTTGAGTTATATAACTCCTTTACATACACACCTACCTCATGTTTTGTTAATGTTATATCTTGCTCATATATGATAGGTGCCTCCTGATGGTGAATTTCCTGTAATGAATTACCGCATGACCCAAGAATTCAAGCCACCTTTCCGTATTAACACCTTAATTGAAGAAGCAGGATCACTTAAGGTAAATATCTTCTCCAGTCAATAACACATCATTATCTTATGCATGATCCAGGGTTGGTAACGGGTCAACATGGGTCATCCTCTAGTGCATGCCAAAATGGTTCCCAATGCTGACCCTCAATGGCTCAAACACTTCTTTTGTTCCTTTTTATGATTTTTTAACTAAGTATTAATCTGTTGGATATGATCTTATGATTACAAAACTACAACACTACATTCTTCAATAATGCAGTTTAAAAGGTTTTATGCTTTTGAACGCACTTAGGATGACTTCAACATATCTGACCTGCTCCATCTATTTGTAGTTAAAACTTTCAGCATAACCTCATTTGACCCATTAAAGATAGAACATGACTCAATTACGGGTTTGTATATAAATGGGACGGAATTGCTACCTCTAAATTCTTTCTAACTGTCCCTTACTGATTGGTAGTTCTGTGGATACATCCCTTCAGTAGTGTTGCTACGTGCCTACGTGTTGCTGTTATGTATGTGATCAGCATGTTAATGTCCACTAAATTTTATATCATGCGTATTTTTATTTTTTAAGGCTGAAGTGATTCTGAAAATACGTGCCGAGTTTCCTCAAAATATCACTGCAAATACAGTCGCTATTCAGATGCCGGTGCCAAAATACACATCCAGGTACTTATTTGTTGTGTACAACAGTTCTTTTATGATCTAAATAAGAAATATGATCCTAGATACGGAGTATATCGTTATACACACCAGCAATTACATCATGTGGTTGCTTAGATTGTTATTACTTATACGTGTGATACAAATTTATTTATTTATTTTGCAACTAGTGTAAAGATGTCTTCTCATATTCATAAGTATTTGCTAATCTAGACGGGCGAGGATTTTTATTTTATCTAATTTCATGTAAGACAGTACAATATTCTCAAACGCTATCTGCCAGGGATGCTGGCAACTGAGTTTTGGAGTTCTTGTAGCGAATATATAAAATAGAATTTTCAATAATTTACACGTGTCAATAATACCACATAATTACATTTCAAGCAAAAGTACATTTGGATAACATGGCTCGGCTCCAGAATTTTGTGGTTTATGGTGCAACAAACACATAATTTTGGAAATTCTTATAATCAGTTATCACTTGATGTTTGCAAATTCTTATAATTTTTTTCACCCTTCTAATGTTTATTTCATTGAAACTTTATAGGGTTAGTTTTGAGTTGGAACCCGGAGCAGTTGGACAAGTGACTGATTTCAAGGAACAGAATAAGAAAGTCGAGTGGGGATTAAAGAAGGTTATTTCTTGCTCTAAATTTTAATGTTCATCAAGCTATTGTTTTGCTTGGAAAATATTTGAATTTTGTTCATATCTCCTAAAGTTCCTGATGTCACCATTCATACCAGATTGTTGGTGGATCTGAGCATACACTGCGTGCCAAATTAACATTTTCACATGAGTCACATGGTATGCTTTTTAAGATTATATGAAAACCTCATATTTCTTTGGCTCTTTGGTCATAATTTATGTCATGAACAGTTTCTAACTTTGTGACTTGCTATCGTAATAGGCAACCTAACAAAAGAAGCTGGTCCTGTAAGCATGACCTTCACCATACCAATGTACAACTGCTCCAGATTACAGGTAAGCAAAAATTTATCAAATAATACTTTTATACTTATTGAATCATGGATTTCTATCTTTTATAAAGAAATTTCCTGTTCAAGCTCTTCTGCCTTTTTCACAGAAGAAATCACTATGAAAATATCAGAAATCGTATTATTCAAAACTGATTTTAGAAGTAACACAGAAGAATGCTACACACTACTTTTGAAGCCGTCTAAGGCAATTCACCTAGGTTAAGTACAAGTAGGATCTAAACCTTTATAAGAAGTTTTTAAATACCTCAATATTATAGTTTCTGAGGGATACTAAGTTTACCACCATTCAAGATCCTATTCTTTGTTCATTAGGATTTAGACCTTTAGTGTTTGCAGTAAGCCTTATTTTTCTAGTCATTATTCAATCCTAACTGTTTTCCTTAAGCGATAACAAAATATTAGAAAATCATGACTTCAGAAACAAAAACCCCTGTAATCGTAAAATGATTGGATACATACAGCTGCTTTGCATCAATATTTATGATTATGTATGGCCTTCAATAGAAAATAGAAAGCCTTGGTTCCTCTCATTTAATGGAAAGTCTCTTCTTTTACAAAAAGGATCTTACATCTGAAACTCTAGTTTTTAAATGTACATGGTGGATGGAAATAACAAATTATTAAGGAGATTGGATTAGTCAAGGAATTCCAAAACAATTAGAACAAAACCATAAGTTTTGATTTTGTTTCACAATATAACTATGGGAAGGTCAAACTCTCGTTTTGTCTCTACTAGTTAGAGATTAAATGATCAGTTATGCTCTTGGTCCAGGATAGTCAACCATAAGTTTAAGTGTGTTGCACAATATGACTGTCATTATCTTTTAGTTGGTTTGCAAATTTGCATCTAAAGATACACCAAACATCCATTAAAATTAGGGGTGGCAATCAAGTCGTGTTCGGGTTGACCTATTCGGGTTCACGGGTTCGTGGGTTAGTATAACGTCTACCCAAACACGACCCATGTTTTAATCGTGTCAAGAAACTTAACCCTAACCAAACCGTTACCCGTTTGTGACCCTTTTAACGTGTTTAACTGAATAGGTCAAGCGGTGAATAAGGTTGGTGGTTTGTCGATTTAACTAGTTTAAATGCAAAAAAGATATAAAGATCTAAAATATGATAAAAAAACATACAAATAACTATACGAAAATTTCAATGATCTCCGAGTTATAAGCGTTAATTTCAATTATATACGAGTTATAATCATAATTCACTCATATTAAGAGGGTGTTTGGGAGTGCGTTTTGAATCAGATTATCTAATTATCACGATTCGAAAACGCAATAATCTGATTCCTGGTGTTTGGCAATGGTGATCTGAAAATCTCTTTTTCAGCGTTTTGGAGGAGCCAAAACGTGATTTTGGATAAGCAGGTCATGACCTACTTTTTGAAAACGCATTTATCTCAAAGAAGCATACCACCCCTAAAAAACACTTCTTCTTCTTTCACCAAGCCACTGTACTAATGAATTAACCAAATAACGGACAATTGTCTTCACCATTATTTATCCAAATATTAGGTAGAAAATGATAGATATAACATAGTTTAGATGATGACTCCATCTTCAAAAATTAATGGAAGATGATTCCGTCGATATCTTTTTTTTTTTTTTTTTTTTTCCCCTCTAATTTTGATGAGTAAACATGAGTCATGGATAAGAATCAAGATGGCCAGATGAGTGTGTTATGGATTCAAACTTTGATCAAAGTGTGTTGTTGACCATGATGAAGAACGGTGGTAAGATTAAAGAATGGAGTTTTGTTTGGAAGACAAATGGGTAGAGATGGATAAAGTAGGAGTATGTGGATGAAAATAAGAAAGGTAGGTAAAAGTACTTGTATTTTCAACATGAAAATATAGTGATGTAATGAATTTTATTAAAATGTTATAAGGTGTATGTTAGATTTTTATATATAAAAAATGTTGCATATTCAATCTATAAAATTGCATCATAAATGTCTTTTTTATTCATTTTGCATGCGTAATAAATAATCTGATTTGCCAAACACTTGAAAAACTGATTATCTGATTATTACGTTATCATACAACATAATCAAATCCAAACACTAACCACGTTTTGCAACAACTGATTATTTGATTATTCGTTTTCAAAACGAATAATCTATTTTCAATAAGCAATCCCAAACACCCTCTAAGTAGATAACAAAATACATTTAATCCACATCCAACATAAAACCCTAAGTTATATATAATTATATAGTATTATTTTTAGAGGCTTATAATACTTAAACAGTTAAACGGGTTCACAGGTTGACCTGTCTAATACTTACTCAACCCAAACACGCCCGTTTATTATATGGGTTACATGGGTTGACCTGTTTTTGACCCATACCTATTTATCCTCAACTCAAACCTGTTTAACTTCGTGTCGTTTATCGTGTCGTGTCAAGAATTGACACCCCTAATTAAAATGCAACTCTTAGAGGTAGAACCACTTATTAGGAAACAGCTGCAGGAATTCTACAGTCTATTCATCTTCCACTTAGACATTCAAGATGCTCATGAGCTCATCAATACTTCCAAGTTCCAGAACACAAAGGTTAAGATCACCTAATGAAAAAGAAAATTATTTTTACACAACACTCAATTGGACATGTTAGGAATTAAATAGAATAGAAAACCAAATCTGAAAACTCATTATATACCCTATCAAGGCTATACTGTTGTAGGCTGAGAATCTGAAAATTAAAACTGAAAAGCTTGTTTTTAGCTGGTACCTGGTTCCCCTTTAAGAAAATAGTCTCCCTTACAAGTTACAAACACGTTTATGTGCACATAGAACAATATTAAGCACTGGGTAAACTTTTGATTTCTTGATCAACTTACACTTTTGTAAACTGATCTGGTGATCTTGTACAAGAATCCAGTACATCCATCTGTATCCTTCTAATTTGTGTGATTTATTTTCCTAACTTGTTAGTGATTTATTATTCAGAGCAAAAATTGGCCAAAGTAATTAATCATTTGTACTTTGTCATGCTTTTATGTAGGTGAAATACTTGCAAATTGCTAAGAAGTCGAAAACTTATAACCCATACCGGTGGGTGAGATATGTGACCCAAGCTAATTCATACGTTGCTCGTATATGAGTAGTTCGAACTTATAAACTTTGGCTGTAATATCTCAATTTTCTTCATGTTTTCCTCTTTCGTCTCTTAAGATGTGTTAAATAACTATCATGTTTATGTAAAAGTAGATCTCTTTAATGTCGAATCGTGAATTACTTGATAAGGGTTTCCCCTGAGGATTGACCTTCTGTTGTATACAATCATCAACTCATGTTTGATGATTTGAGATGACTATTTGGCCTCATTTTAACATTTTCAATTTGTTACTTGACGAGTTGACTCATTATCTTATTATTACGGTGTGGGAATGCGGGCTTAAGTCCTGATAAGCTAACACTTGATGCATGTCTTGTGACTTGTGAGAATCTGCTCCGCATGAAAATGAGTGGGTGCTTGATTTGAGGCTATGAAAAACGAGTGCTATTACATAGTGTGGGTTATGGTGGTAGTTTTCAGGCGCACCAGTTGTGGGGCTTGTTGTAGTGCGAGGCAAAGTCTTGTATATGCACTCTCTGCCACTATCACTTGAGAACAAGATTTAGTGGTCATAGCAACCCAGTTTGGAAAAAATTCATTATTTCAAGGCGATCCAAACAAAGCATGGTGCCCCACTCAACTAGTATGTCACTATCTCACCAAGCGTGGCTGAACAAATATATGGTCGACATATCACAAGTAAATCAAAAAAATTGCTAAAGTTGGGAATAACTTGGAGAAAGTACATTTTCATCTTTAAAACGTGTGTTATAAATACTTTATGTGCTTGCGTCTTAACTTACAAGTTACAATCATAGTGACAAGTGTGAACGAAATATAAGAGATTTCACAAAGTGGTTATCCATAAGGGGACTGGCAACGGAGGTTCGGCATGGTTAGGCATGAATCATGCCGATCGGTGTATGCAATGCCACAAATTTGGTATAATTTACCGATTTGGCATGGCATATTGTGGACGTTGGATTTTAAAAAGTAGCCGTTGGACATTAAATGGCTTATAGCCGTTGCATGCTAAAAAAAAATAAATAATAATAATAAAAAAAAAATTACTCCTCCTCTATAAATAAATAAACTCAATTCTATTTTTTTACCACAAATTCAATCACATCTCTTTACACTTTTAAAAACATTCTCGTGGATCCAAGAAAATCGAGGGTGGGTTCGTCATCCAAAGCCGTGGAAGAGGTTCGCTCCATTCGTCACAAATTCAATCACAACCCGCTCCATACATTCCCAAATGAGTCCTCCTCAATATTATCCGCCGAATGACTTCTCCACCGTCTTTCAACCCCAATCTTTTCACCAACCACCACCATTGACTCCAACTCAATACACGATGTCCCCTACAAGTGATGTAATTTTCTTTTAAGTATTAATAAAATATTGTGTTTTTCTTAAATTGTTTAATATTAAATATATATATATATATATGAGGTATGGGTTAGGCATGATTGCCACTAAAAATCTATTGTTAGGTATGAGATTGGTATGAGATGAGATGGAAGGATATTATTGGTAGTGATTAGGCATGAAAAAACTTGTTAGGCATGGTTGCCACCACCCTAAATGCCTTCTGAAAATGACTAAACATTGCGACTTGAAAGTTGTGTAGCGTTTGGTATATCGTAATTAAAGTCGCAATGAAAAAGATTAGGGAAATGCTAACAACAACTCTTAGGGTTGTTGTTAACAATCAAATCTTCACAAAATCTGTTGATTTTAAGACATAATAAAAGACAAGTTCCATATTTTTCGCTAATATAACCAATAGGAAGAGTGTATTGTATTTTTATTTGAGATATTTTAGCAAATTGTTAGTGATTTTGAATGATCTTATTTGAACATTGTGTAATGTCTGAACATAAATGTCGGTAATTAGTTGTTAACGACAACCCTAAGGGCTGTTGTTAGCAGAACCCAAAAGATTATTACGATGTAATGAATAAATGTTGTTTGTTGACATTTATAAAATGTAATGATTTATTACAAGTAATGACCAATTACACCAAACCATTCCTTCGAGGCTTATTTTTTTTATTTTTTTTAATGGAATCAAAAATACATAAAACTCTATCATCAATTAACCACATTAAATAAACTTTCTATCATTAATGGATATTTTAGTCTTTTTATTATCGATTCTATTACGTCTTAATGTCTTATCATACAAACCAACAACAACAACAACAGTCTTATCATACAAACAAAACATGATTAATAACTACAATGAATCATTACATTACACTCTTCATTTCATACATCGTTTATTCCAGTCAGTTGACATTTCATTCCGTCCTACCAAATGAACCCTTGAGTTTTAGTTAATTGTGTTAGATGCCTGTATATGTTTTGTTGCAAACTATATCAATCTCCTATGCAAACTATTATCACATTGGTGGGATCATTAAAGTGGATAAATTTAAAAAGTGTAGAAAGTCGTTCATAGAAGCGACGTGTGTCCACTCTATTTTATTAAAAAAATATGTCAAGGGGTATGATTGTCTTTTGGCCCCTTTTTGCTTTTCCACCTTAAAATTTCAAACACACATCGACAAACTTAAAAAAAAACCGATTTCACAGTATTTTTTAAAATTTTATTCTCTTTAATTTGGTATAAATTTTGTTAAGTATTTCGATTTTTTTTACATATTCATTGAGTCTTGATTTTCTTGTCATTTTCGACCCTATTTTTAACCTTCAAAATTGTCGAATCATAAACTACTTAAAACACAAAAGTTGTAGACTTTGGTTCAGTCTTTACACAGGTTTTTGAATCACTCAAATCCGATGTCATATGAATAAGATATCACTTGTTAAAGATGACATTCTACTCATATTTGTTGCACACAATGTGTTTGATGAAATGTCTTAGATTTTTAGTGTTAAAATTGCGTTACTATCTCTAATTTTTGTACCACAACACATTATTAATCATTTTATTAATGTAAGATTAAAAAAGGGATGCTTTTCAATCGTTATTTTTTTTTTACAAAAAAAATGTATATTTTGTTCATCAGTTAATCATATTCATCAGTTAATATTGTTTATCAATTAGTCTTTGTTCATTAATAATCTTGTTTAAGACTGATGAGGCGATGAACAATATTAACTGATGAACAAGACATACTTCTGTTCATCAAAACGATTCTGTTCATAAAAAAATATCGTTCATCAATAAAAAGTATTGTTCATCAATAAAAAAGTTGTTCATTTGTTCATCAATAAAAAAGTTGTTCATTTGTTCATCAATAAAAAGAATTGTTCATCAGTTCTCTTTAATTTTGTTCATCAGTTAAATCACAATATTTATCAATAAAAAACATTGTTTATCGTCATTAATACAAGTGTTGTTTATCAATAAAAAATATTGTTCATCAAAAAATTATATTGTTCACCAGTTTATCAATTTTCTAAAAAAAATCATAGTGTTCATGGGTTGTAGAAACAAAATCACAATATTCATCAGTTAATGTCACAATGTTCATCAGTTCATAAGTTGGTTGTTTGTTCATTATTTAGTCTTTGTTCATCAGTTAAAAACAAGCTAAACGTAACAAAAATAACAAAAGATGTATTGTAATACAACAATTAGTGCATTTAAATGTACTTTTATAGGATAACTCTCTTTTAGTCATTTTATCAAACACTTTGGGTGCATTAAATATAACTAAGACGTCATCTTTAACGTGCGATATCTGACTCATATCATATTGGATTTAAGTGATTCAAATTTTTGGGTAAAGAATGGTCAAAAAGCAACAACTTTCGTGTTTTAAGTTTTGCATGATTCAACCTTTAAACTAGATAAAATTAGAGCCGAAAATGCCGAAAATTTCAAGAAAATCAACACCCACTTAAAAAGCTGAAAAAAGTTGTGATTCATCTATACTACATAAAATACAAAAATGGTCAATAAGTCAAGAATTGGAAAAGTGGAATGTGAAAAGTGGAAATGTGGTTTGCATGGTAACTTTAGAAAGTATTCATGGTTTCTAAAAAAAACTGTCATACCATATACTCTCATATCATTCGTGAATGTCAAACCATGTAAAGAATTTTTGTTTTGCAATTACATTTTGATCTATTCACGTTCTATTATATTAAACGAAACACTTGCTATAGTATCGCATATCGTTAATTGTCACAGTTATGAGCCAGCTGCTTGCAGCTAGCGCAGTCTTCGCTACAATATATCAAAATGCATAAAATTAAAGAGAATTAAATTTTGAAAAATTTGGTGAAATTGATTTTTTGTAAAAGTTTATCGTTTGAAAGTTATTTACGTTTGAATTTTAGAGTTATTTACGTTACGCTATGTTCTTCAGTTTGATTCGGGAAGGAAATGATTTGGAAAGAAATTAAAAAAATTTGTGTTCTCAAAATGTTTTATCGGAAGAAAAGAAAAGAATAGAAAAGAAGAAGGAAGGAAGATCCAATGTTTTTTTTGGGAAGATATGTTCCGCCCATTTTTAGGAAGAAGAAGAGAGAAGAGAAGTGATTGTATCTTCTCTTCTCTTCTTTTATGAATAAACTCAAGAACACAGCGTAAGGGTGTGTTTGGTAAAGGAAAATGAAGCTAGAGAAAAAGAATTGAGGTTATTTCCTCTGTTTGGTTGGCGTGAGAAATCAAGTGGCGGAGAAATTTGATTTCTCGAGAAATTAGCCCTTTGTTATTTGATGTCCTTTGTTATTTGATGTCGTTTGATTTCCATCCTTTTAGTAGTGGAATTTGGAAATCTCCGTGTCTTTTTGTTGTTGAGGACAGGAGTATAAAAAGTAAAGATCACGTGACAAGCACATATAATACAACCCCAACAAATTAATTCAACAGAACCCCCCAAGTCATTCTCACTTCTCAATTGGTTGGTGGCCTTTCTCTTGCCATCATCTAGTGGCTATCTTTTCAATTTTCGTCATTTACTTGCTTCTCAATTCATGACATATTTAACTTAATTAGGAAAAATTGATGTGTTTTGTGGTTATCGAATATGTTGTTTACTTCAGCTATATATTTCAATGTCTTAGATCTGGGCATGATATGGCACCATGTGTTGAAGTTTGTATTCGTCGTCAAAAGTGTTTTGTAATTGTTGGTTGTAGAGATTGTATTCGTTCATGTACCCAGTAATTTCATTTAACATCTATTATATATTGACACAAAAAACAATATTATAAATTGGGTCTTTCTTATCTTTTCTAGTTTTTGTTATTTTGTTTATTCAGATATATAGTTTTTGTTATTTTGTTTATTCAGATATTTAGATTTGGTACTGCACGTAGTGATAGAACGTTAACGGGTTGTTGGTTATGTTACAGAAGTCATAAAAAGTTAGATGATGAATTTAAGAAGCCAACTGTGAAATTGTTTGACATGATATGAATTAGAAAGTCTCGTATCAAAGTTGCGTTCAAGAAGATTTCATCTTTTCATATCACAAGTTTAAAAAAAATGATTTTTTTCCCTTATTTCTCAGGGTAATTTCTCGATCATGCCAAACAGTGGAATTATATAAAATTTCTCAATCAATTTCATTTCTCTACATTTCTATTCCTTACTTCATTTCATTTCTCTAACTTTCTCTATACCAAACACACTCAAAGGAAAAAGAAAAGAAGTAGGTGGGAAACACGTGACACTAGCTTATTGGCTTTCTAAACTTTTAAACTTTTTCCCTTTTACAAAATTGCATACATTAATAATGTATTCACAATTGCATACAAATAGATTGACATGATAACTTGATAAGGCAATTTGAAATCGACATGTCACTTTCTAAAATATTTGGCTTTGTTTTTTTTGTAATTTGCCCCTCCAAAAACTAATTTTTAGTGTAATTTTTAAAATTTATCATAGTGTGCCCTTTCGAGAAAAAACTTTTGGCTCCGCCCTGCTTTCAGTTACAATAATTTTATTATTTTGTCACTTATGTGCATATATGTTTTTATTTGGTTAATTTATTCACAGGCTCTTCTTACAAACACTAACAAACACTTCATACACCAGATACACATGATCATAAGTTTGTTTGATCCAAATTTTACCATCTAAAAGACCCACAAAACTCATCTCAGAATATTTTTGTACAAACATAGTTTTTGCTACATTGATAAACTTATTATTTTGTACAATTAGTCATCTAGACAGCCACAATCAAATACATAATCAAAGTGCCTTCAAAGTATTTTTAGCAGCAAACTTTAAAACTTGTTCAAGATGGTAAGCAGTATCCGGCGGATGAGAGTCCAATCGCGGCCTCTCTGGCAAGATCCACCTCCCGTCATTGCTTCTAACCATCCCCTTATTCTCATCCTGTCGCCAGTAAGCCGGAACACCATACTCATCTTTCAAAAAATCACAACTCTTATTTACAAGTGCAATATCCCTCGCTGTTGCTGAGCAAAACTCTAATCCTCGACCTACATAACCATCAACCAAGTGCAACAATGCTTCAAGATTATGAGCATTACTTATGTCCTTTGTGGGCTTTAAAAAAGGTGAATTGAAATGGTCCAATTCAAGTTCAGTTCCAACATGAGCATAGCTCCATGGAAATGACATCTTTTCTTCTATGTACTTTTGGTGTTTATTTTTCTCGTTAGCAAATATCCCGGGCACTTTTGGTACCTTATCTTGCACATTAACCACCCGTAAAACCTTAATCCCAAGATTTTCGCAACGTTCCTGACAATATGAAATAGATAGATGTGAGAACATTGTTCACAAATATGAAAATACAAGGTAAATGGCATATGCATTTTGAATTAACTAGGATTCACAAAATTTCATTAATCATTACCTTGAACTTCAAGTTACCGACTCTTGGACCAGAGAACGAGAACACCGTGATAGGGATTCTTTTCATTGTATTTGTAAAATTTAGTTTCATCTCTGCGATGTCATAAGCGCTCAAGAGAGCAAGTGCAGCTCCAAGACTATGTCCAGTGATTGTTATACTGAGTTCCTCACCTTCATACCTTTCTTTTAACCTCTTGATCTCTGAAAGAATTTGTTCACGAGCAGAAAATGAGCAATAATGGCATGTATGTTCTTTCGTCGTATACAAATCAAAAAACCCTGATTCAATTTTTATCGTTGGATCATCACTAAAATAAGCAGGATGTAAAATATCCTTCAAGTCATGGATCCATTCGAGGTACGTAACAGTACCTCGCCATGCAATGACGATGTCACGACGACCTAACCGTTTGACCTCGTCATCATCTGTCATAACCGCGACATACCCCATCCAATTAGCATGTTGGCTCCAAACACTCGATAGCTTTGATCTTTGAAAGAAATTTGGAAGATTGATATTTGAAGTAGCATAAAGGTAACGACTAATTCGATATCCATACTTAGCCATATCAAGCTTCTCAAAGAACTGAGTACCTTGGTATTTACATGTACCACAATATTTAGATCGTGGGTCAAAGTCGAATGAGTCATAGCACGCTTGAGCAAACTCACCGTAGCGAATGATTTCACTACGAAGATGAGAGTTCATAGGGTCTAAAAGGTTGTTCCAATCATTAGAGCCTTGGATTTCTTTCCATATTTGATTAAGGGGTCTATTATCTTGTGTAAAGACTTTTGATTGTTCTAGTTTTTAGTGTTTACAGCGTCGATTTTGGAGTAAGTATTGGGAGAGATGAGCAAGTTATGGGCTTGTTTTGGTGATTAAATTTCAAGGTGTTTGTGTTGATGTGGTTACAAGTAGGTTGTTTATGAAGGTTGTGTTTAGGGTTTCGGAAAGATAATGAAATGTTTAGAGATGATGCCATAAGAGATGAACTTATGAGACTACAGTACTTGGTCTATCATGCTTTATAAGATTGTGAAATGTGAATGTTTGCTAGTTATAGTATGTGCTAGTTATAGTATGTGCTATGCTACATTGTTTAAAAGTTACTATATATTGTTTCAAGTTGGCAGTAAAAAAAAGCCAAACTTTCACCTTCGAACATCCGTAATGGTAAAAAATAATAAATCTAATTTAATACTAACAGAGTAACACATATAGCTTTTATGTATACTAAAAGAACGTATCCGATCACACGCCATTCGCTCTCAAAAGTTACCATTGGCGCGCCATTCGCCTTACCGTCCTAGGCGCCAAACTTGAGCCAAACAAGAAAAACCACTCAAGTGGCTCACACCAAAGGAGAAAGAGGCAAAGTTTTTTTTTTTTTTTTTTTTTTTTTTTTTTGAAAAACAAAACCAGTAACGCTATAAATTTTGAAAATTCAAACGGTAATAAATTTAAAAACCCCACTTTTCATCTATAAATACCTCATTTTATACTAAACAAACTACTTACATTTAACCTATATCACAATTTCAATACACTTTATCTTTACAAAAACCATGGCTTGTATCTCCCACACACTGTCGAAGAAGTTAATGACGGCGTTCAGAAACTGATTGACGGCGATAACATTCACAAGGAAAAAGTTTACGAGTTATTCGAGATGTTTAGCCAAGCAAGAACCTCAAAGGAGAATCTAGGAAACAATAGCTAAGTGCAAAGACATTTCGTCTAAAAGAAGTGATGTCATTGACAAATTTTTAGCCGAAGAAGGTTGGAAAGATTACGAGATAAAGAAAACATAGGGGACATGTGTGTCTCAAATACAAGATAACATAAGTAACAAGATCCGTTGGATGCACTAGGAAAACACTATAAGTTGTTCGGTTTCACAGCAGTGTCATCAACTTAGGGTAGATGAAGATGAACCGATTGATGCATGGATTTACTGCGAAGCAGCATTATAATTGGATGCTAGATAAAGAGGATTTGAGACAAATAGAGGAAGAACAAGCAAGGCGTCAACAAGAGTTGAATGTGGATTCGCCTGGATATGTTTTGTCTCATGATTATGATTTTCTACGCAGGGAGTCTCCTGAATATTATTCTGCATGCGGGGAGCATTCATATTAAGCTATGCTTATATATTTCGTACCTTCTTTTATTTTTATGTACTCGTATCGCGTCTTTCTTTTTTATGTACTCGTATCGTATTCTTTTTTATGTACTCGTATCGTATTCTTTTTTTATGTACTCGTATCGTGTAGTCGTTTTTTTTAAATGTAATCGTATCGTAATTTTAATATAGTTTATTTGCATTTTAATTTAAAATGTGTTTGTATAAAATATATAAAATGAAAAATTAAAAAATATGAAACCCATTAACATGTTAGTGATGTGTTATGAGAGAGATGTGTTTGAGTGATTGGTATATTATTGGGAGGTGATGGTGTGGCGCTGAGATGGCATACCAATAACGTGTTATCCGTCTAAACCATACCTAGTGCTCTAAACTAGTATTTTGCTATTTCGATAATGACGTTGGTTTCTCTTTACGTCGTTTGCGAAGGGATGGAGTGGAGATGGAACAGTTTAGATCGTTGACTTCGATTCTAGAAGGTGTAATGTTGCTCGATATGAATGATAGATGGTTTTGGTCCCTTGTGGGTTCGGGCAAGTTCTCGGTAGCCTAGGCTAGAAAGTTTATCGACAATCATCTCTTATTAGGCTCTCCTCATAAGACGTGTTAGATCAAAGTGGTTCCTATAAAAATTAATATCTTGGCGTGGAAAGTTCGGTTTGATTTTTTACTTACTCGGTTGAACTTGTCTCGCAGAGGTATTAAGATTCAATCTATTATTTTCCTGATATGTTATAAGGAGGTTGAATCCACGAGTCACATATTCTTTGCTTGTTCGTTGGTGAGAGATATTTACCGTAAGATATATAGCTTCATGGTGGGAGTTAACATATTCGGATTTCTATTCTTATGAAGAATGGTTCGAATGGCTTCTTTCGCTTAGAATGAGTTCGAAACAAAAAGACATGCTGGAAGGAATCTTTTATGTTACGTGGTGGCTTGTGTGGAATCATCGGAACAAGTCCCTCTTCGATTCAAAGAGTCCTTCTAAGGCGATTATTTTTGGATGTTCAAGTTTCACGATCGTTTTATTGGTGTAGATATAGATGCAAAGCTAGATTTAGTTGGTTAGAGTGGATGGAAAATCCGAATCTTATTTTCAGAACTTTTGTAACTTGCTAGTTTTAATATCGATCCGCTATTATTCAAAAAAAAAAAAAAAAGCCTGAATTTTTCTCACAAGAGCAAAGATCCATTCATTTTTAAATAATTATTCATTCATATGTATCAAATTAAATTAAATTTTAATAAATTTAACTCGGAAAAATAGTTTGATGCAGACTAAATGAATATGCGTTTAGTTAAACACATTTTAAGGCTATTGTCCAACGACTTTCAAGAAACTTGTAAATTGTCAAATGGTAATACGTAGGTTCTGAATTTTGCATATAAACCTTGAAATTATTATATGCTTCGTACTTTGATCGACTGGTTGGGGGCTCACGTAACTTTAAAATCAACTTCTTATACATTTTGTGTCCCTATTAAGTGTTGCAATCCTATTTTATCCACCAGTAGGTTTCTATTAGATGTTGTTAGGTAAGGACGATTTGCTTATAGCTAGCCCTATTCTATATGTTGGTCGTGTGGTTTCACAAAATTTGTAAATAGCTATAACTGCTACGTTTTCATATCCATAACGAGCCGGATAATAGAAAGAGATGCACTGCTTAACAAGGTTGATTAGTCGTCGGTCTAGATCTGAATTGTTTAGAAGCTAGCAACCGAGCAAGTTTTATTTTATTTATTTATTTATTTTTTTTGACATGGTTTTTTAGTACCGTAATCCAGGGTTTGAGCCACCATCACATGGCTCAAAAGGTAAAACAAGTTCGGGCATGTTATAAAACATGATTGACTGACTAAGCCAATATGAATAGTCATATTGTCTTTAATATACTTGTACTACATTAAGTGTCTTTTTTAAACTCTCCATTATTAGGGATAGAGATAATATATAAGTTAGTAACTCTATGTAATCAAATAGTATCTGATAGTTATGAAAGGATTGTAATATTAATCCGAAATATTAACCTTAGCATGATTAAGTTATTGAACGCATTAATGTTGTTATATAGTAGTGGTTGATAATGATTATGAGAAGGGTGGTCCTTGCAATTCTATGGTGCTATGAATATGCAACCATTTTCATGTTCATATGTCTAATAAAATATAGTGGCTTATTTGTTTTGTGTTAATGATGTATTTTTAATACTTAAGGACATGAGAAACATATGATTGAATTCAGAAAGACGAACAAAAGAATTATAATGGTGATCCATACAAATAAGTGGTGGATGTTGTAGGAGTTGAATTAATGTTGTGATATTTGCATCCAAAACAGGTATAAAATATAAATGCTGTAGTTGGGGGTTGCACTCAAACCTTATTTTGGACCACTTTGTGACGCTCTATTAAGTGATAACTTGTTAGATTAATAGTAGGATAAAGAAAAAAGAAAAAAAAAAAGGAAGATATGTAAGAAGGTAAGTCATTTCACCAAATTACTTTGTATTCACATTGGCATCAAAATATATTTTTAGGATATATTACTGAGTGATGTCAATGCCACAAATTTCAACGGTAAACTGAGACATAGCTTAGCCTTATTCTTCTTTGGGGTATTTTAGTGATTAGTTCTATATGATCTGGACGATTTTATTTGATCAAATGCCTAGCGAAAACTCTTTTCTTTCATTAAAGTATTTTTGAACAATGAACAAAGGTTTTGATATGTTGATGATATTCATGCTAGTGACGATATCTTTGATATAGAGCTCGAACTGCTAACTAGCATGAATGTTATAGATATGATGTATGAAAATGCAGACCAATTTTATATCACCTTTCGATTCGAATTAGGAAAAGCATTGTCTCTTTACATAATATAGATTCCAAACATTCATGATCTGGGTGTGAATGAGTGAAATTACTTCTTCCTAGGTCTATTAGAGCATTGGGTATAATAACGGGGGCATGCGCGTTATGTCTATGTGGTGTGCGTTAAACCCCGCGTTATTATACCGTTCTCTCACGTTAACACTTTGCGTTGGGGTGCATGTTGCCATGGCAACGCACATTAAAGGCTTAATCAAAAAAGGAAAAAGGAAAAATACATTACATTACCGCCCCTTGTGATGTTGTTGATGCGTGTGGTTAAGGGATAAAGTGGAGAATGTGGTGTTGATGGGGTGAGGAGGCGTATTTTTTTAGTGATGAGTGAAATTAGGGATTATTTAGGATAATGGGTTTTTAATAGGCTTAGGCGATATTTGCGCTGCTAACTTGTGGGTTTATAATAGGCTTAGGCGAAAATTAACTAATTTTTGGTTGAACTTGTGGGCTGCTGGACTTGTGGGCTTTGAAAGTTTACAAGGGACATGAGAAATAAACACAACTTTTGATTTTATTTGTTTTAGTTTTACAATTCTTTTTAAATGTTATTTGTATTTTTTAAATGTTATGTTGTTTATTAAATTAAGTTTAGTTCAGAGGTTGGATTTGTAAATTTTATTTTAAAAGAAAAGTGGGGTCCAAAACAATTGAGTTGAGTGTTTTTGTGAGTTAAGATTGAAATGTTAAAAGGCGATGTGACGACGCGACACTAAGTTATCTTATAACTTGGCGCATGATACCTAGAGCTCTTAATGAACCTTCTTTTCATGGATTACACAACTAGAAATATTTTCTGTTAATGCTTTGACTCATATTCTCCAATAAATGATCCCACTCACTCTGAGATTAAAAAACAAAAAACTTTTAGTTTATCAGCATGTAAGTAGTTAGCAACCAAGATGTCGTGGGTCAGATCTTATTGAGACATTCGTATTATGTGAGATTGTATGATAGCAAGTGGTTTGCATATTTAAAAATTGAGAGAATTTCATATAACCCCCTCCTTTTATCATTAATTTCATATACTCATAATACAATTATTGAATGCATTATGTACAATGCTTTTAAAACATGATTTAGGTATATATATATATATGAAATTTTTATATTTTGGGAGTGGAGATGTCAAATTGCCCTTAAAAAGTTATCTTTCTAGAATATAATTATAAAAATAAAACTACTAAAAGAAAGACAGTTATTGGTAGGGGTGAGCGAAAAAACCGAAAAGATCGAATAAACCGAAAACCGAAACCGAACCAAACCGAAAATAACCGAACCGAATTTGCTAAAACCGAACCAAACCGAATTACTAATTCGGTTCTCGGTTTGGGTATGGGTTTGGCAGTTTGAACCGAAAACCGAACCGAAACCGAATTCATATAAATATATATATTTTTATATATTTATATATATATTTATATATTTTAAGTATATTTATATATAAATAAATACTATTAAAAGGTTATCATAATATAATAAAATACTTTTTATGCTCGAAATATAATTTTTTTGCTAAATATCTATCTAATTATTAATTTTTTTTTTTAAAAATAGTGAAATTCGGGTTATTCGGTTCAACCCGAAAACCGAACCGAATTAGAATTCAACCGAACCGAACCGAAAACCGAATTTGAATTTGGTTCGGTTCGGTTCTCGGATTGACCTAAAAAAATATTTTAACCGAATTAACCGAATCGAACTAACCGAACAACCCGACGACCGAAGTTATTGGAAGCAGCAAGGCCAATACTATGGGTCCAACGGCCCAGTATATTGTCTACTATTCTACATTAATCAACTAGGCCCAATACAGGGAGTCCAATAGCAAACTTGAGTTAGTCAAAGCGTCAAACAACAAACTTGACTAAAAATGACCAACATACGAAATTATACACATTTTCATATCTAGAATGAATTTATTTTGATATTTGTATGTAAGGTGATCAATATTCTTGCAGTGTTTATATAGTATGAGCATTGACATGTCTAATTTATATGTGTAAATATATGACTAAAGTGTGTGGCAACATTGTGTTAGACAACATGTGAGGAGCACAACCATCTTTTCAGTTTTCACAAATCAATAAACACTTACGAGTCAATTTTTTTTGACACAAATTAGTCTAAGCATGGTAATCATTTCTCTATATGCACTATCAAACCATATGCCATATCCACAACAGAAAGTCAATTTATATAAACTAAACAAATTATCCATATGTGTATATATTGTCAAATGAAAGCTAGTGGAAATACAAGTGTTAGAGAAGGCTTGGAAACAACTTACTTTATGATTGTTTACTTAATGGTTTGACAATGATGATTCATTATTCGTTATATGGTGGTTTCACAAGATTATGATTGTTTACCTACTATATGCCACTAATGCATGGTGGTAAGGACACTTAGCAAAAAGAAGGTAGTAAGTTTAAATTTGGCTTGCAAATATCTCTAATGTTGGTAATTAGCTTTTACAAAGAAAGTTTATTACCATTATCTCTAATGTTGGTAATTAGCTTTACAAAGAAAGTTTATTACCTACTCTAGTGGTGGTAAAGACACTTAGCAAATATCTCTAATGTTGGTAATTAGCTTTGCAAATATCTCTAATGTTGGTAATTAGCTTTGTAAATATCTCTAATGTTGGTAATTAGCTTTGCAAATATCTCTAACATTGGTAATTAGCTTTGTAAATATCTCTAATGTTGGTAATTAGCTTTGCAAATATCTCTAATGTTTGGTAATCAGTTTAAAGTTTATTACCATTATATCTCTAATGTTGGATTAGTTTTAGTCTTTGCAAATATCTCTAATGTTGGTAATCAGTTTAAAGTTTATTACCATTATATCTCTAAATTTGCTTGCAAATATCTGTAATGTTGGTAATTGCTTGCAAATATCTCTAATGTTGTGAGCATAGAAGTTGTGTACTACAATGTTGTTATAGTGCGCAGTCGTACTTAGTTGTTACATCTTTGGTGTCCCTTATGTAAAAACTAAGTACGACCAATATCTCACGGTAATCACTACACTCCGTTATAAATTAGATTGTCTAACGCGTGCCCTAAAGGCACACGTTAAATCAAATTTAACATAGTCTTTTTGAAAATTGAAAAATGCATCTAATTCTCTTGATACCCTTTAGATTCTTATTAAGGTGGCAAAAGCATAAACTTAACTAATAAAGTATATGTTAAATGCATTCTTCAACTTTCAGGAACAATCTCAATCCATTAACTGAAAGGTTTTAATGGATATTTAAATAATAGTATGTTCGGATTCGAACTCGAGACTTCGGGATTGCACACATTACGTATGAGAATTGATGTACATAATTAATATAAATAAAACGTTATTATTATTAATTATTAATCACTAAATAAAACATAACGATAGTTAAATAATTAACGAGGTTTGGTTAACGGTCGTTAAATATTAACTAGAAGGACTAGAGATGAAATTACAAGTCGGGAAAGTTCTAGAATTCCTTTTGGGATTGAATGGCCGATCGGTGGGGGTTTCCTAAACCCAATCCCACTCAAACTTGGACTCCAAGATATGTTAACTATAAATACAAATCAATGTATTCATTATTGACTAACCTTGGATTACCAATAACCTAAATTTCTCTCCTTCTCCTCTCCTCTTTGTGTGGCCGGTCGAACATCCCTAACCCCAAGGGTTTTCGATTTTGCTTAACTCAAAGACACAAGTGTTTGGTTTATTTGTGATTCAAGGAACTAGCTTCTCCACATCAAATCGCTATTAAGATGCGTGTATAAGAACGAAGAACAAGCACGCTTTGAGCTTGTGATCTTGGTGGTCGATTTATTGTGGTGGTCGAATGCTAAACCCTTAAGCTAGGGTTTCGGGTTTTGTTCTAGTTCAAAGTTTGTTTGATTACTTGAATTGCTAAAAGACGCATTTTCTTATTCGGTTAATTACTTACATATATTATTCTATTGTCTTCACGCTTGCTTTGATGATGTATTTGTTTTATGTATAATTGTTATGAGTATAAAATTCCAACAAATGGCATCACGAGCCGTTAATATGATGTAATTAATTACCGAAACACATAAAAATTGGATCTTTATGATTATATGCATGTTTTTTATGGTTTCTAGGGTTTTGAATTTGAAACCCTAATTTTTTTAATGTTTGGGTCGATTACCCTTTATTTTTTTAATTAGGTTTAAATTTTGTAAAACTTGTAGAAACCCTAGGATTGCATGCTTATTTTATGTGGTTAATTAATGAATAATTGTTATGTGCCATGTAATATGCGTATCTTGGGTGATAATTGTTATATGGAATCCATGGTGGAACATGCATGTTTTGCCATGGAGTATTGTTTATTGTATATTGATTAATTGTTAAGTGATACACACATGTTTTATTTATTTAATAATTATAAAATTGGGAAGACTCAATTATAACTAATAAAATTAGATTATGTGCTAATTGGTATACTATTAACTTCGGCTTACATAATCGACTTGTCGATGTATGTAGCTCATCTACCTTGCGAGATGAAAGTCCTAGTTAATGTATGCATTTATTTACGCCTAGAATTGTTATTAGAGTTTATTGAAATAATTATGCATGTGGCTAATTGTTTTACATATGTTAAATTGTTTAGTTATATGTTTATATTATTTGAGTGTGTTTAATTTTTATTAAAATGCTTTTTGTTTATATATTGTTTGACATGTTAGTAAGCAAAAATGGTTTTTATGAATAGAAAATTAAATGGACTAAATAATGGCGAAATTGATTTATCTAAGAATTATTCTTGAACTTTTAATCGATGATGCGATCGTACTAAATGGTTAGAACGGCTCACCCACTAGAACAAACTATAAAGGGTATTTAAGAAGTGAGCATAGTCTCACCGAATGGATGTCTAAGGTTATGCTTCACACTTACAGTCCTCTGCCCCTCTGCAATGCGTTCGATTGGAGCTACCTAGTATAACCATTCTATGTACGAAGCATCTTAGTGCAAAGTTGTAAGTTTCTCAACGCATCGATTAAAACTTTGTAGAATTCAATCTTAGCAATTAAAATCTTTTAGTAAGTTTTTCGAAAATTTTATGTTATAAAGTTGTATGCATGCTTCTTTATACATAAGTTTTGATTACACATCAAAAAATTGTACCCTTTAAAATTTAAGTTTATGCCATCTAATGATATGAAACACTTGAAATTGTAATTTAGTTATGTGAGACCTTGATCTAGATTACAATAACGAGGTGAATTATTTTGTTGTGTGAGACCTCAGCTTTATGATTTGCAGTTTCTAAAATTAGACAACTTAATTAAGTTAGTTAGTGAGACCTATAACTTAAGGCATAAGATGGGATGAAACATGCTTACGTTTTGCATTAATTGTTTTGGCAAAATTGTAAATCCCATAATTTTGGAATTGAAAACTTGTTTGTCAATTATCGTTTTCAACGATTACCTATTCTATACTTTCACCACTAGCGATCAACCGATGTGGTGGAACTATGATAATGAGGATCCAAAATTCAAGGAAAATTCTATGGTTAATATGAATATTGACCAAAGGGTATTTATTTTCTTGAATGTTTACTTATCGAAAGTACTAACTTTTGAACTTTTATTTCGTAGAAATGGCTCAAGTGAATCTCGCACTAGCCTCGTCGTTCAAATCTATGTTTGATCGAGAGAAATTAACTGTAGCGCCAATTTCAATGATTGGTATCGCAACTCGTAATTGTCTTGAGGTTGCCAAAAGACTCAATTATTTGACCACGCCTTGTCCTCCCGAACTGCGGTGATGCTATCTTTGAAGCACGAGTTGCATGGCAACTGAGTATGACAAGTATAATGAGGTCGCTGCATTATGCTCGGAGTATGAACTCAAGCTTGCAAAAGCAATTTGAGAATTACTTCCTAATCTCATCTTTGGAAGAATTGCAAAGGTTGTTTGAAAAGCTTTGTGATCAGAGAGTGTATGACTTGATTGATGCTCTTCATAGTTGCAAGCAAGGAGATGGGAAACCGTAAGCGCCAACGTCTGGAAATGATGAGTTACATGGACCGGTTAGGCGTTTGAACTATGTCTACCCTAATGACATACAAATTGGCTCGATCAATGGATCCTTAACAAGGAATTTGATGGTTTCGTGCGCAATTATAATATGCATTGCACGGGAAGACGGTCGATGAGGTACATGCAATGCTCATTGATTACGAAAAAGGTTTGCCCGAAGGCCTCTACACTGCGGTTTGACCATCCGGAAGGGTAGAATTTCTAAGCCTAATAAGCCGCTAGCGAACAAGAAAGGAAAGGTAAGGGTAAAGGCGATGAGGAAAACAAGTTATGACTTATCGCAAGAACCCAAGAAGTACCCTCCCAAACAGCGTGAGAATCCGAAGAAGGATCGGGCTTGTCATCATCGCACCGCAGCTTGGACACCGGAAGAGGAATTGTCCTTGTACCTTGATGAGTTGCGGAATAAGAGGTATAAAAATCATCGCTGTGGCGATGCTTGAGTACTCTTTTGATGATAGAATTATTTGCTTTTCCTCATAAAATATATTCACGGGTATATGATCTTGGATGTGGTATTCACATATGTAATACACCGAGGGACTTAGAGGAGCAAGGAAGCTTGCCTATGGACGACAATACCGCACGTGGGTAATGGAGCACATGCGATCGTCGAAGCTATAGGCACGTTTGATTTAGTTTTACCTTCGGGTTTAGTAATGTCATTAAACGATTGTCATTACGCACCTTCCATTGTTAGGGGTGTCGTTTACATTTCCTTGTTAAAAGATATTGGTTTCGTTCATACATTTCTTGATTATGGAATTTCGTTTCTTTAAATGATGTTTTTACTTTAATGTTATTCCGATAAATGGTGTGTTTGAAATTGATTTGCATGATAATGTGAATGATAAAAATAATTACATCTTTAGCATCAATAATAAAAGAATCAAAAGTGATTTGGATTCTTCATTTCTTTGGCATTGTAGACTTGCTCATATAGGCAAGAAACGCATGCAACAAATTGCAACACGATGGGCTTTTGCAAGACATCAATGATGAATCATTTGATAAATGCGAATCTTGCATATCCGGGAAGATGACCAAGAAACCTTTACAAATAGTTTAGAAAGGGCTTCGATCTTCTTGGTGTGATACATCTTGACGTATGTGGACCACTAAGACATGTGTCAAGAAAGGGTGCTAGCTACTTAACCTTATCGATGATTTCATCGTTATGGTTATGTTTATTTACTTAAACATAAACATGAAGTCTTTGAAACATTTAAGGTTTTTAAGAGTGAAGTAGAGCGCAACTAGGAAAGAAGATTAAAGCTCTTGATCCGATAGAGGTGGTGAATATTTAAGCCAAGAGTTTAAAGATTATCTAGTCGAGTGTGGTATTGTCCAAAGAACTCACATCTCCTTATACTCCACAACAAAATGGTGTATCCGAGAGAAGGAATCGTACATTGCTTGACATGGTGCGATCGATGTTTAATCTTACTACTCTTCCCTTATCCTTTTGGGATTATCGTTGAAGCTGTTCGCATATTGAATATGGTTCCAACTAAGAAGGTTGATAAGACTCCATATGAAGTGTGGTATGGGAAACCTCCCAACTTGTCTTACTTAAAGGTGCGGGGTTGTGAGGCGTTTGTTAAACGTGACTCTGGCGATAAGTCGCAACAAAGATCATTAAGTGTGTCTTCGTAGGATACCCAAAGGAAACTATGGGTTACTACTTCTACTTTCCACCGAAAACAAAGTAATTGTTGCTAGGTATGGAGACTTTCTTGAAAAGGATCTCATATCTCATGAATTCGGTGGAGAGTATATGATCCGGAAGATGATCAAGAAGATACAACACCTTCGAGAACACTAGCCAACCTCAAGTAGAACACGAAAGTCCGGGCGTTCCACACGAGATTGAAGTGATTCCCATTCGTAGATCTTCAAGGACTACGCGTGCACTGGCGTCTATGTCTCAACGTAGAAGGCGAGGAAAATATGTTAGGGGATCTTGGTGAACACGCTAACTATAAAGTCGCCATGATGAGTCTGAAAAGGAAAATGGCGAGTTGCAATGAATGGGAAATGCAATCCATGAAAGACAACGAAGTCGGATAGAGGTTGACTTACCTCCAAATGCTAAGGTAGTTGGAAGTAAGTGGCTCTTTAAGATAAAGACCGACATGGATGGCAATGCACACACCTATAAAGCTCGTCTTGTAGCTCAAGGTTTTACTCAAACCTATGGGATAGACTACGAGGAGACATTTTCTCCGTAGCGAGACATTAGAGCTATTAGGATTCTTATAGCCATAGTGCGTACTATGACTATGAGATATGGCAAATGGATGTCAAAGCGCCTTCTTAAGCGATCGCCTAGATGAGGACATCTATATGGCGCACTGAAGGGTTTGTGAATCCAAAGTTTCCGAGCGTGTATGCAAACTTCAAAGATCCATTTATGGATTGAAGCAAGCATCAAGGCAATGGAACAAGAAGTTTGATGAAGAAATCAAGAAATTTGGTTTCACTCAAAATCTTGATGAGCCATGTGTATCACAAAGCTAGTGGGAGTAATGTTATTTTCCTTGTCTTATATGTCGATGACATATTGATCATGGAAAAGACATTCCAAGTATGCAAGATGTAAAGTCTTATCTTGAGAGTACTTTTCTATGAAGGACTTAGGGGATGCGACATTTATTTCGGGAATCAAGATCTACAGAGATAGATCAAGGCGGTTAATTGGACTAAGCCAAAGTGCTTACATTGATAAAATCTTGAAGAGATTTAGTATGCAAAATTCCAAGAAGGGATATTTGCCGATGCAAGTTGAACATGGCTTAAGTAATAAACTATGCGCGTCAACACTGCTTGAGGTGGAATACATGAGAAAGTTCCTTATGCTTGGTGTAGGATCTATCATGTATCTTGTGAGATGTACAAGGCCGATGTGGCGTTTGTACGTAACATTACCGGTCGGTATCATGCAGAACCGGTGTGAAGCATCGCAGTGGTATAAGAACATTCTTAAGTATCTAAGGGCTACTAAAGAAATGTTTCTAGTGTATGGAGAAATCGGATGCGAACTTGATGTTCTGGTTTTTGCGATCGTCATTCCAAAGCGATAAAGATGATCTGAAGTCTCGACGGGTTATGTCTTTGTCATTAATGGAGGAGCAGATTGATTGGAAGAGCAAAGCAAACAACAGTTGCGATGTCATTCTCTGTCGAGTACATAGTCGCTTTGCTGCGATGGAAGTTGTTTGGATTAGGAAATTCATTTCGGGACTCGGAGTAATGCCCTCAATTGAATTACCTCTAAATGTGTATTGTGACAACTCTGCTGCAATAACATTTGCCAATGAGCCCTGGAGTCATGAAGGCGCGGACATTTTCCTCGTCGATATCACTATGTTCGAGAACAAGTCGACATAGGTGAAATCAATCTACTCAAAGTTCATACGGATGAAAATCTAGGCGATCCCTTTACGAAACCTTTGCCAAAAGATAAACTTACCGACCATCTTGATGGGATAGGACTTCGTTTAGCTAGTAGTTTCATGCGGATCGTGATTAGTATTTGGATAAAGGATGTTATGAACAAATATTACTTTAATGAAATAAAATAGTTGTTTATGTTTATTTTCATTTTCTTAATATTATATCCTATATTTGCATGTTTAATCCGTGAGTAACTTTATGTTATTCTAAATAGTCCGTTGTCAATCAATGATGTGGGAATGTCATTGAATTAAGACAAATCGAGTTTTGTAGAATATACTTTTAAAGTATATTGATGCGTGGGACATACCAATTCACATGATATTCAATGAATTGAATATAGGACTCATCCCAACTTTACATGATGATACTTTTGGATTTTATCATTAAGTATATCATGAAGTGTTTATCCTCGGACTTGAGATACGGATAAGCGATATGGATGTAGTGCATTTGTGTAAGATAGTCTAACGCTATCCGAATCGGTAGTTATAAGGGCTATTTTCGGAAGTGTTGCAAAATTCATGAGTTATGTTTGTAGTCAAGAGAATTTGTTCCTTTGAATTTGTTTCAAAGCATAATACTATATTTGGGCCCTCGTAGGGTTGACAAGATGTTTGTATGGCCATACCCAAGATCTATCTCGGAATACGTTCGGATGATTTGGTAATCTTGTTCAATCATATACAACGAAATGAATATTAACTTATGAAATGACTTGATCCATATTCATAGTTATGTAGTATTAGTAACAAAAGGATAAGTAAAATGATGAATCATTAAATGGTTTTTCAGGAGACCATGCTCGATTCGATCCGGGGCGTTGGCGTGTGAAAGCTAGACTCACCAATGTCATTACTATATTTAGTAATATCCAGTGGGAGTGAAAGGTTTTAATGGATATTTAAATAATAGTATGTTCGGATTCGAACTCGAGACTTGGATTGCACACATTACGTATGAGAATTGATGTACATAATTAATATAAATAAAACGTTATTATTATTAATTATTAATCACTAAATAAAACATAACGATAGTTAAATAATTAACGAGGTTTGGTTAACGGTCGTTAAATATTAACTAGAAGGACTAGAGATGAAATTACAAGTCGGAAAGTTCTAGAATTCCTTTTGGGATTGAATGGCGATCGGTGGGGTTTCCTAAACCCAATCCCTCAAACTTGGACTCCAAGATATGTTAACTATAAATACAAATCAATGTATTCATTATTGACTAACCTTGGATTACCAATAACCTAAATTCTCTCCTTCTCCTCTCCTCTTTGTGTGGCGGTCGAACATCCCTAACCCCAAGGGTTTTCGATTTTGCTTAACTCAAAGACACAAGTGTTTGGTTTATTTGTGATTCAAGGAACTAGCTTCTCCACATCAAATCGCTATTAGTGCGTGTGTATAAGAACGAAGAACAAGCACGTTTTGAGCTTGTGATCTTGGTGGTCGATTTATTGTGGTGGTCGAATTGCTAAACCCTTAAGCTAGGGTTTCGGTTTTTGTTCTAGTTCAAAGTTTGTTTGATTACTTGAATTCTAAAAGACGCATTTTCTTATTCGGTTAATTACTTACATATATTATTCTATTGTCTTCCGCTGCTTGCTTTGATGATGTATTTGTTTTATGTATAATTGTTATGAGTATAAAATTCCAACATTAACTACATCTTAACATGTGTTCATAAGAGACAGTTAGACAAAAACTCTTGATAGTCGATACAACTAGTCTTTTTCTATATTTTTGGTGAATACTTAACTAACTATCCATGCGACTGAGACTACTTTTTTTTCGAAAGGCTGGAACTGAGACTATTTAATTAGTTGATCTTAATACATTAGTGTATGCTTAGACAGATGTCGATCTAGAACGAAATTGTCATTGCAGTGCATTATGCATCCTGTAATAAATTCGATCGATAATCCATTCTTTAATCAAAAAGCTTATATATGTCAATGGATAATATTTTTGTAGCTCTTTTTCTATGCCTATATATAGAACTCCAAAAATACTATTGTAAGCAGCAACATCCCATCGTCCACCAAAACTTGCAGAAAGACTGAAACTAATTTAGGAGCGATGAGCAGCCAGGATAATGGAAAGAATACGGTGGTATGTGTGACCGGTGCTTCTGGCTACATTGCTTCATGGCTTGTTAAGCTCTTGCTCCAACATGGTTACACGGTTAAGGCCACTGTTCGTGACCTCAGTTACTCCCTCATCTTTCTCTATATTTCTATACTGTACTGCAGTTTAGCTTTCTATAAGTCATAGGTTGTGGGCTACACGTTCATAGTGTTGCAAATTGATCCTATTTGTTTTATCGAAACTAAATATCTTGATTACTCATTCAGATGATCCAAAGAAAACTGAGCATTTGCTTGCACTTGATGGAGCAAAGGAAAGACTTCAATTGTTTCAAGCTGACCTGCTGAAAGATGGTTCGTTTGATGCTGTGGTCGAAGGCTGTGATGGCGTTTTTCATACTGCATCTCCCTTCTTCATTCATACTGATAACCCGCAGGTTCAATTCCTGTATCTTTTTTTCGTTGTTATACTACAAACATTGGCTTTATACCTCAGGCATTTACAGCAGTACTCTGTAATTCACTTATGTCAATAACTTTCTTCTAACAATAAAAAGCAATCTTACTGATAAAATAAAGAGACAGTTTAAGACAGAAGATATCCAAGCTGTGTCAATGACTTAGTAAGCTCTTGTGGGTTAAGTAAACAATAAAATAGCTCCATCAAGCATGTGTTTCTATTACACTAAGACCAGGGACCTTGATGACCCTTTCAACCTTCATTTTATGTCTCAAACCATCGACACTATCCCACTCATTAAAATCTGCATAAACATTTGACAACTCCACATACGCACCATCGTTCTTAGCCTCTAATTCGATCATCTTTTTAGAAGCAAGCTCAGCCATTTCCACAATGTTAGAAAGCTTGGAAGCTTTAAGTCAAGCACCCCAAGCACCTGCATGAGGTGTAAATGGCATGCTACTATGACCATATAAATCAACCATGCATCCATAATGCTCAGCTTGCGGTTCAATCCCATACTCTTTAATCATTCCAAAAAACTTAACACCCTCTTCCACTAACCCGGCAACACTACAACCTTTTAACACTGATGTAAATGTAACCTCATTCGGCTTTAACCCTTCTTGT
This sequence comes from Chrysanthemum lavandulifolium, assembly GCA_022545495.1. Classification (NCBI taxonomy): domain Eukaryota; kingdom Viridiplantae; phylum Streptophyta; class Magnoliopsida; order Asterales; family Asteraceae; genus Chrysanthemum; species Chrysanthemum lavandulifolium. The sequence goes on along the minus strand of CM040239.1, from coordinate 157,115,896 downwards.
TGCATAAGGCTAAAAAGCTTAACGAACTTCTTACCATAACCATTCATTGCTAATCCTCCCATGGCACTACTCCATGTATACACATTCTTTTCCTCCATTTTCATAAACACATCCATAGCCATCTTAATATCCCCACACTTTGCATACATATCCACAAGCGCACTACCTAACATCACATCCACTTTCAGCCTCTTACTCTCAATATACCTATGCACCCATCGCCCCATATCCAAAGCTCCCAACCTAGTACACGCAGAGAACACAGCAACCATCGACGACTCATTAACCTTCAAACCCATCATTTCCATCTCACCAAACAACTCCAATCCTTTTACCGGCTCCCCACACTGAACATACCCCGTTATCTGCTTTGGGTGAATTTAAAGCAAAAATACTAGGATTATGATGACATTGGTTCAATAATATTTTGAGTGAGTAATTGATATGTTGTAACTTGTAAGGCAATTGATGCAGCAAATTTGGATATCTGATTTGGGTTGTTGATGAAATAACTAGTAATTGAGAGTGAATTTGGTTTATTTGTTTAAGGCTTTTGCATGATTCTATGATCATCGAGATTTTCGGGTTTTTGTTTTTTAACAAGTGTTGTAGAGCTTACTGCATATCTTTTGGTTTTTTCGTTGTTTGTCGGATTATAAATGAATAATATCTATAGTGATGGTCTTTTGTATTTTGTGGTGATTTTAGGAAGATTTGATTGATCCAGCAGTGAAAGGAACGCTGAATGTTTTAAGTTCATGTTCTAAGGTTCCATCGATTAAAAGGGTGGTTTTGACCTCGTCTGTGGCTGCAGTTATGTACAATGGTTCGCCATTGACACCAGAAATTGTCGTAGATGAAAGCTGGTTTTCTGATGCAGAGTTTTGCAAGGAAACAAAGGTGGGTATACTCTTACTTACTCACATATTTTTGGATTGTTTTAAAGAAATTGGGCCACAGGAATAAGATCGTTTCTCTGATAACCGCCATTTGGCATTTTGAGCCATTTAATTATGAATAAGTCAAATTGGTTTGCTGTTTGGTATTTTTCAGTTGTGGTATCCGCTTTCAAAGACTTTGGCTGAAGAAGCTGCATGGAAATTTGCCAAAGAGAAAGGCATAAACATGGTCACCATCAACCCTGCAATGGTCGCCGGCCTCTACTCCAGCCAACCCTCAACACAAGTGCCGAGCCATATTCAGCTTGATCAATGGTATGCATATACGTTCACACTAGAGATTGCCTGAAGGGTGAGTCAGGCGGGTTGGGAAGCTGATCATTTTTACAATAAGAGTCGGGTTGGGCGGACCAGGTTGAGTTTGGTCCTTCAAAAACCCATTTTGCCCATTTTTGTTTGATAATAGTTACAAAAACAAGTAAATCACAATAACAATCTATTAAATTTGGATCAAAATTAGTTTACGAGGTTGCATGTGACTTTTAAGTGACTTCAAACCCGTTTCCCTTTTAGCTCATTTTTTTATTGCCTCACTTGAATAGAACACCACCCAAATCGGCCCATTCATAAGCAAACGGGTCGAAATTGCTAGCTGTTGAATGTGTGATTCACCCTTTATCTAATTCCCATTCTTATCCCATGCTATCATGGTCAATTTTCTGCAATACTTTAACTTTGATTGTATAACTTATTCACCAAAACGCAGCATCAACGTACCTCAATATCACTGTTGGGTGTGTTCACGTCAATGATGTAGCAAACGCACATATTTTAGCATTTGAGACGCCTTCCGCAAGTGGAAGATACTGCATTTCTGAGAGTGTTGTCCATTTTCTGAGCTAGTACAAATATTGCACAAGCTTTATCCTTCATTCAAGCTTCCTGACAAGTAAGAAAATAATTTGAAACCAATAATGTTGGACTCATTAAAATGAATATGTCAAAACATGATAACTGTTATACAAATGCCGTATAAAGTGGTTACTAAACTGGATACGTGGGATGCGTGCAGGTGTGTAGATGACACTCCAATAGTGAAGTATCAGTTTTCTAAAGAAAGAGCAAAAGAGTTGGGTATTAACTATACGCCTCTGGAAGAAGGCGTCAAAGAGACGGTTGAGAGCTTAAAAGAGAAGAAATTTTTTCAGGTCTCATAATCAATATGAGCATTCAAAGCTAATATTTGTGATGTAATAAAGTAATAGTTTGTCTTTAGAATTGGAAGTATCACAAGAGATGAAATAAGTTAGTAATGTGTGTGGTTATCAGCAGTCAAATAAGTGCAGTGAACACATGAACATTGTATGATCAAATGAGTATGGTGTACCCTATAAATGGTAAGCTCATAACCATCTTTAAGAAGTAAAAACAAGAGTGTTACTTAAGCATTTAATCAAAATAGCTTCACACTAACTGAAAACTCAGACCTCACATGAATTTGGCACCACGAAAACATTTATCGCAGGCATTCCATAATTAAACAGTTTATGGGTACTTAACATAAGCCCGAATCCACACACTTGACGTAACACATTATAGTAACTAGAGGTTAGCATATTTTTTACTAATACGTTGCTTGTACCGCATTGATCATGAACTGAGAGAACTTGGGTGTGTAAAGTATCAACATTGCCTTGACATATTTGACGCGCAAAACAACAATAACAAATAGATTTTTGTACGATTTTTGTGATCTTTTCATTTGCTGATTGGGGGCACCACGAAAACATTTATCGCAGGCATTCCATAATTAAACAGTTTATGGGTACTTAACATAAGCCCGAATCCACACACTTGACGTAACACATTATAGTAACTAGAGGTTAGCATTTTTTTACTAATACGTTGCTTGTACCGCATTGATCATGAACTGAGAGAACTTGGGTGTGTAAAGTATCAACATTGCCTTGACATATTTGACGCGCAAAACAACAATAACAAATAGATTTTTGTACGATTTTGTGATCTTTTCATTTGCTGATTGGGGTATTTGTTTAACTATTGTGATATGAACCTATCCCATACTAGGCTCAGATCGATGTTCATAAGTCCAGTGTAGAACTCACTCAAAAAGCTAGCGATGAGGAGGGGACACTTAGACATTATAAACCACCGCCCAATCCCATACTTGGGCGATGTGGGATCGTAACAATACCCCACCTTTGAAGAACCAACGTCCTCGTTGGTCACGGCTATGTTGGTCACGGTTGGCACCCTCTTGGGTCCAAGCCACCACTCCATAGGCCACCACCCAAGCTCGTTGCCACGGGCTCACGGCTGTGTTGGTCGCGGTTGGCACCCTTCTTTCGGGTCCAAGCCACCACTCCATGAGCCACCACTCCATAGGCCACCACCGAGTGTTGGAACCTCGAAAGGTTGGTGGCTCTGAAACCAATTGATATGAACCTATCCCATACTAGGCCCGTATCGATGTTCATATGTAGAACTCACTCAAAAAGCTAGCTTGATGAGGAGGGGACACTTAGACATTATAAACCACCGCCCAATCCATACTTGGGCGATAGGTTCATATCAATGTTCATAAGTCCAAGTGTAGAACTCACTCAAAAGCTAGCTTGATGAGGAGGGACACAGACATTATAAACCACCGCCCAATCCCATACTTGGGCGATGTAGGATCGTAACATATTGGGGAAGAAGCAAGGGCGGAGCCAGGATTTTGAGTTAAGGGTGACCGAACATTGACATAAAAGTTATAGCAATATATACCGCACCAAAAATGAATCTATTTTTATGTAAATTTATTTTGGTGTTATATTGGCTTGGTTGGGGTTTCTTGTCTCTTCGATAGATATGTTGATTTTGGGTGTTATTTCAACGATTCAGTTACAACTAGTCTATTTGGGTTTAGATCCGGTGATTTTGTGGGTTAATTAAAGGTTTGATTGATTAGGCTTTTAAATTTCTTGAAACCCTTATTGTTGATATTTGGGGGTTTTATGAATAATCGAATTGTTGATATAATTAGGCTTGTTCTTGGGCACAATTGCTCTTGACTAAGTGAATCAAGAGCAATTGTGGTATTTGTTTAGTCTTCTGCTGTATTAAAGCTTTGTAAGTCTTCTTTTTACCTTTAAATTGTCTGAATCAAGGTTTTCAAGATCGGGTTACTACTTATGATCGTTTTTGTTTTTGCAAGATCGTAGGTTCGGATCGGGATCATAAGATCGTACTATAATGTCTTTTTCTTAATAGTCTTTGTAATATTGTTCAAATCTACAAAGTATTATATATGATAAACACAAAATTATATAAATGTTTCAAGGAAATATTGTACTAAATTATGAATATGGTATGTTTAAGAAGATTAACATGTTATTTTTTAAATTCTATAACACATAATTCATAACTTCGTAGGTTTTTAGCTTGCGGTTCGAAAAAGGTAAGATCGGATCGGATTAGATCTTAAGATCATATAGTCAAGATCGGGATCTTATAAAATCTTAAGCCTGCTAAGATCCTAGTTAGGATCTGGATCGTTTTTGCTTTGTAGTATTGTAAAATCGTAAGATTCTAAGATCAAGATTGAGATCTTAACAACCATGGTTTGAATAGATAAGTTGACCACTTTTAGGGCTGCGAGTAATCTTAACATACTTCTTTGAGAAGTAATGAAACCTGCTTTGCTTCCGTCTTATGATTGATTTTTTATTTCAGCAAGATTTGGGTTTATGTGTCAATTTGATTGATTATTTGTTTGGTTGATACATTTTTTCTTTTTCTTTTAAAAAAAAACATTTGATTCTTAGATTTGTTGTCTTCTTGTTTTTCGTGTATTTGTTGGTTGTTGTTGCATTCTTGATTTCTTGTTGATGTTGGCAATCCTTTGCATTTACATTCTAATGATTCATTATCTACTGCTTTGATTTCATTTAAACTGCTTGGTACTGAGAATTATAGAATTTAGGTAGGTGCTATGAAACTTGCTTCACATGCTGATGCTAGGAATAATTTTGCCCTTGATAATGGTTCGTGTTTAAAAGCTACTTTTGCTCATAGTGTTGCATTCTCTGTTGCGTGGGATATATGTAATGTTGTTCTTCTTACTTAGATTATAAATTTTGTGTCACAAGATGTTTATATAGGTTTGCTATATTATGTTCCTGCTGCTATTATTTTGAAAGAATTAGAAGAACCTTATAATAATGTTGATGGGTCTATAATATATAATTTGTTACAAAAGATTAATTCAATTAAACAAGGTCGTAGTTATGTGGTTGATTATTGTTATAGAATTAACTCTATCTAAAGAGAATTTGATGCTTTGACTAAACTGTCTATTTGTACTTGTGATGCTAATTAGGAGTTGTTGTTGCATAAGTGACGCATTTTTTAATGGGTCTTAATGATGTTATCGGTATGTTAGAAGTGCCCTTCTAACCAGCAGGGGCGGATCTATAGCCATAATAGGGTATGCAAGTGCATACCCTGAGATTTCTCTATATAGTGTAAAAAATGGAGTTTGAAGGTTTTTCTTGAATCGAAATAGGAAAAGTACATACCCAACAAATATGAGGTGCATACCTAACCTCTTTGCCAATATTCGATTCTTTAAATTATTTAATATATAAATGTAAAATTAAAGAAAAAGAAGGTTTGCTGCCGGAACGAATATAGTAGCGGCTAACTCTTGAAGAAGAAAAGGGGTTCATCTGAAGTGTGTTTTCTCTCCTGTTAGACTAGAAGGCCAAATATCACTTCATATCTAATATTAAACTATTACATAATTTTCTACTTATTAGCTTTAACTTTATTCGTACATGTAATAAACTGTATATCAATTTATTTAGGAAATATCATTTATGTTGCATGTTTTTATGGTTTTTTCTTATGAGGATTTTAAAATGTAAACATGCAAGCATGTTGTCTTTAGTGTATATATATATTTTAGCTTTAACATTTACATAAATTTGAACATTATATGGAAACATAACACTTTGTTACACAAATTTACATCATTGTATAAAATTATCATTTTTATAAGCCGGTTTTAAGAGTTATGCAGTTACAAAATGAACCAATCCGGACACAAAGCCAACTTTTAATGACTCGAACGTTAAAAAAATGACTAAAACGTGACATAAGTACATAACCTTAAAATAATATTAACAAAAACAATGGTACTTATAGTCTTCAAGTATTGAATTTCTGCATACTTGTAAAAATACTCAAGAATCCCAGAAGCAGCAACAACATGGCCCTTCTTCACTCCACCAAACCATAAATTCCCAGTATGCACATAAGTTCTTGAAGATTCTGTACCAATTGATGAATCCGACATAATCGTACAATTATCAACACCATTTCCATGAATGGGGATGGTTGTTCCTCGTCTAGAACTACTATTACCTATTTGAGGTCATTTCTTTTAATACCAATAGTAAAGTAACCCAACTATAGCCAAATTTCTCCGATCACCACTCCTGTTGAGATCCCGATTATCAAACCATATGATCTCTTTTATCTCTTATTAAACAACCATCAACACACTTGCGGAAGTGATCATAATTCATAAATATATAACGAGTGTTTGGAATTGCTTACTAAAACTGTTTATTGTGTTTAAATACAGTAGATTAGCAGTTTTGAGTGTTTTTACAATGAAACTGCTTATATGTTTACGTGAAGGCAAAATACGCCATCATGGAATCGTTTAGCGGGTGTTTGGATTTACCCAAAGTCCCGCCCCGCCCATATTGCCACCTGTACTATGGGTCAACCCGACCTGGAGTATGTTTTAAGCATTGGTATTTTGATTGTGTGAGCTTAATCATACAATTTAATGAACTTCTGTAGGTTTATTCATCAAAGATTTCTGGCAATTGGAAGATAGAACAATCATTTTCGTTGCTGACCCTACTTTTGGTAAGAGTTGCATGACTTTATCCACCACACCCTTCATTCATTATTTTTTAATATACGTTACTTTAAAACTGAGTATAGATAATAGTTTGAAATCAAATGTGTAAAACTCCTATATATAACACATAGAATGTGCATGATCTTATGTATTGGTTTATCAATAGATAAAGGTTGTGTTATACAGATATCGAATAGTGTGGTTGTACTTTTTTATCGAATCGGTAACAACCTGATACACTGTTGCTACTTTATAAATGCATTATAATTTTTAATTTTTATTAATAGCTGATAGCGAATTCATTTGCACAACTAAAAGTATTAGACACAAAAGACAAAGCAGGTAACTCGTGGTATGATGTTTACAACACCTATAATCCGAAGGTGCACTCTTGGGATACTGAATCGTAAGATGGACATGAGGAAAATTGAACGGGTAAGTATAAAGAGAACACCAACCCTGCATCTTGTTGGCGTGAGGCTTCACATGGTCATCTGCTAATCCATTGGGTGAATTAGTATGTTGGTGGTCTGAATGATTGTACAAAGATGACGATAAGGCGATAAAGAAAAAACGCAGGTTATATGCTTCCTACATATGATTTAAAAAAACACATTGTTCGTATAACAAAAGCACATATTTAAGGCGAGACACGTGGCATGGTGCGGTTTGTCGACGGAAGGAAGCAGAGTAGGTGTATCAAGCACATATAGCGTCTTTGTCCACATGTCGGAGGCAGCTAGGGCATAAACAATAGTATACCAATTGTTACAACTAAATGAAATGGTAAATGAATAAGCGAATATAGAATGAAAAATATTGTTGAATGGCATACCAATAGAATGAGAAATGGGTCTATCATCAAAAGGTGTGTAAGGAAAGCGGCGAAGATAACCATAAGTCACTTGTGGCCAGACATATTAGGCGCATGATGAATGAAGCGATATACATCACTATGAAGAAAGTTACCAAAAGCGCATATGACAAACATAATATAATACATACGTGATCGTCCATCCATGGTGTATCTTGAATACTCTGGATGTCATCTAGTTTAGCCTTACCCTTAACGACAATGATATAGTATGCTTGTGTGACAACATCGCTCCGCCGGACCTTCTAGTTGAATTAGGTGTTGAATAACTATACCCCACGATGGAGGAAGGCATATATGATTACACGCTCCAAAATAACCATAATCCGAACACGGGTCTACTGTAACACATGAAACTATAAGATGCACATAAGGAAGACTGAAACGGTTAAATATAGAAAACCCATCTTCATGTCATCTGCAGATAATGGTGAAAGAATCCAAACTTGAATCCGCTCATCGTCTTTTTTTTGGAGAATTTCAGCAAATGGGAAGTGAAATCTCGAACACGTTCATTAAGTTGGTTGATTGATGTTCTTTGTCAAAAGCGTTACGATCTTGCGCGAAGTATTCGATCAACCTTCCTTCTTGTGTTCACGAAGATGACACTGGGTGATGGCCAAAGTCTCATAAAGATCCGAGAGGGTTTCCGACTTCCACTCTTGTTTTCCACATTCACGTAGAAGCGCTTAATACCTTCCAAGGTGAGTTCATCACGCTTCACGAGAATTCTAAGCGGTTTGTTCATGAACTTTTGGGTGATCTCGAGGGCCTCTGGTGGCATCGTTGAGAGAACACTCCAACTTGAACCTTTGACGGTAACAGTTGGAATATATCATAAATCTTAAACAAATGCAATTTACTTGTTAGAAACTATATTATATTTCCATGCAAGATTAATTTGTTACATGCTTTAATCTTAATGTTAGGCTTGTCATTAGGTCCATAAATAAGGCTAACTTTTTCATGTCAACCCCATTTATTTTCACCCTGCTGTCACCAGCAAGAAGTCGTTGGGACTGCTTTCCATTCATCAAAAAAGGATACTCAATGATAACTTTATTAGAGTAAACAACACATGAATTATTGGTATGATTATTCTTTTGGTCATATATGTTTTTCAACACCTTGGTACTTCCATGAGTAGCAACATCGGGATATATATTCATCGAAAACAACATTTCTTGGTGCACCTATATATCGACTAACTCTTGAGATATCCATCACGGTGGTGTTCCTTCCTTCCTCGGTTGAGAAGTGGACATGTTGAAAGAAAGGGTCGTAAGCTTAAAAAAAGGACCAAAGTTTTTGATAATGTGACGATATAAAAAAGGCAGTAACTTACTTAATGCTATTATAATACTCTTGTATATGGCTATAAGATGAAATGTACATTAGTATAAGTTTACAATTGTTTATTTATTGGAATATATCTGATATTAGTTTTGGTTTGAGATTGGTTAGGCTACTGATATATAATGAACTGGTTATAAGACTTATATGTGATCATATCATCGAATGATTATGTTTACTGTCAAGGTCTTTTTTTTACCACTGTTTTATTCTTATATACAAAGTGAGAAGTGGAATACCTGAGAAGCCGATGCTGGTGATATTCCACTTCAGGTATTGTTTCCCTTGAAAAAGATGGTTTCACTTGCATCTCCTAACCAATGAAATAAACAACAATCGGTTTAATAATGTTCCTTACGACTTCATAATTATATACAGGTGTAATGGGCGCAAATATGAGAACTAAACTACCATATGGTATTAGGCCCATGATCACCGGAACCACGAATGTTTTCCTAGCGGTTGAAGTTTCCTATGACATTTATGCGGTGGTCGACATGCAAAGCTGAACCCCTTGTAACATAGATCATAAGAAATCAATAGAAATTGAATACTAAAATTTTACAAACATAGAGTTGCTATATGATTCAATGAAAACATATGAGAATAGCTAAACCTAATCACGATGCACAATCTTTCAAGCTGCAGTACATATATCTATCACAATGGTGCACCACTTAGCTTCCACCTGCATATTTATTTATCATATAATGGTATGAATGGCATATAATTATAAGCGGAAATCAAAACACAAACATCTGAAGCGGTAAACAAAAGTTTAATACTGAACACACTTGCATAGTGTAGGACGTTAAATTAAACACAGTTATGGCACCTATTTCCATGTCCTTTTGCTCTGTCGGTGAGGTTTAGGGTTGTTATATTTATTTGTGAATGATGAAGTGATTGAGAGGCATTAAACATAACCATCATGAAGTTTATAGCAAAACAAACACCGCTTCTTTGATGGTTGTTGAATTTGGAGAACCATTGTTAACACGAAGGTTGAAATTATTCAAACCATTGTTAACATATTAAATATGAAAGTGATCCATGCTTATCAAAATTCGAGAACCATTAAACTGAAGTCAATCGAACCATGCATTGTCAACCTGAAATCATTGTCTACAAAAAAAAAAACTTGTTAAAATCTTATATTCAGCCTATTAAATATGCAAGTGATCCATGCTAATCATAATTTATTAACTGCTTATCACATTAAATATCTTACATCGTTATAAACATACCCGATCAAAATCACTACTGAGGGAAAAGAGGCATACTTCTGTACGTGAGAATCAAAACATTAGGGTTTGTAGGGGAAAGAAGCAATTTTTTAAACCGTATTAGGGTTCTGTAAAAAAATATATAATTAATAAATTAAGAAAAAATATATATTTAAGGAAAAGATATGTATAATAAAGTTTAAAAAATATAATTACTTAATATAATTTTTTAGATAAATTGTATTTAGTATAGGATTCCAATATAATTATAGCCATTTATATATATTTATATATTATAATATGCAACATAATTATCAAAATAACTTGTTGCCAAAGTGGTAAACACACAAGTTATTTATCAAAACAACCAAGGTTCAATCCTTGTAAGGCTCCTTTTTTATAAACAATTTTCAAAAAATTTAATTAAAATCGAAAATTATCAAAAAAAATAATAAAAATCCTAAATTTTACAATTAATGCTTAGGTGGACAAACATATTGCTTAGTTGGACAACAAATGCTTATGTGGCATGAAATTTGATTATGTGGCATTGAGGTGGCATTGAGGTGACATTAATGCCAAATGCCTCTGTTATATATAATATAGGGATATATATATATATATATATATATATATATATATATATATATATATATATATATATATATATATATATATATATATAGAGAGAGAGAGAGAGAGAGAATAGAGAGAAGCGACTATGCTATGATGTTTTGTACTTAGTAGTCCATTACTAAATTTATCCTATTAACACCCAAACACTACTAACCTCAAGTAAAATTAAATATGCAAAATGAATTCAAACTCAATATCTCATATATCTTAAATTCATAGCCAAAATGCCAAGTTACTCCTCTAGTAACGTAATCCATAAAATAAGACTAATCATGCGTTACCATAACTTGAAACCTGACCCAAAAAATCGAGTTTAAAATGAGAAATATTTCTACTAAAATTATGTACACGGTACACCTACTCCAATTTCTAGATCTGTTGGTGTGTAGTATTGTGGCGAGGTAAGATAATCAAAGACAATAGCAATACCACTAGGTGGTTCTGGGATATCACTTGGAATCGTGATCACTTTCCAAGTAAACTATTCGACCACAATGCGGGTTACACAAATGTCTACTTGGGATAAGACCAAATGCTTGTTATTGAATTAGGAACAAATCAATAACCCTTTAAACTTATAAGTGTTAATAGTTTTCTGTGTGTCAATCATTCATAATCAGATATCCTATTTATAGGAAATTACTCTTAGCTAGTCAAATGGAATTATGAGAATTAATCGCCCAATTAATCGCCTCATAATTATCCCCATTATAATAGTTAGTGGTTACATGACCAATTAAGCGTGGTCATTAAGCGGTTGAAATTGCCACTTGAATAGGTCAATGCGGGTTACAAGCGATGCTTTCACACTAGCGTACTTTCATACCACTAGCGATACTTTCATAACACTATCGGTGGAAACATAGCACTAGCGATGGGCGCCTCTCGCGCTAACTTAGCACTAGCGATGGAAACGCTATCATTACCAACCACTATTTGAGTCGGGTGTTCGGGGACCTTATGGATGTACACTCCATACCTCGACCCATTACGGTGTGAAAAAATCCCCAAGTGCACTAAATTTTCCAACAATCCTCCCAAATTTAGTTCACTTCCTTTGCATGAAAAACAAACATCAAACAAAACATGTGCATAAGCGAAAATATCATGAGGATTGAATTTCCATGTTAGTAATATACACGTTCAAATATTCGAGAATCGAGGTGTTCTAAATTGAACCTTGACCCATTTGAATACACGAAGATAAAATACACACAAGTTTTCAAACACTTATGACTCGACACTATACAAGCAATGTGTCCATATCCAAATTCATAAATGTTGTAAAAGCTAAAAGTCCAAAAGCTTCTGAGCGGCAAAACTTCAACATTTACATAGGTGGTTCTCTTTATTCATGCTCTGCATAAGCACTTTTCAAAGAAAATTAGCCATTAAGTAAAGACTCCATCCTCCTTTCAGCGAGGTTACGAGCACAACCTTGGGATGTATATAAAACATGTGCTCAGGTCACCAGAATGTTCAACTTTCCACATTGAACTCGGCTCCCAAGTTTCCTCGGGAGGAGTTGGGTGTCCTAACATTCGATGACTAAGTTGGACTTAAACCCATCCCTTTAGCGACTTTATAACCAAGTCTCTAGCAAATACCTTCGTCAGTGATCGGCTAAGTTACATTGAAATCTAACAAACTCTATAGATACCACCCATTCATGATAAGCTCACGAATCATGCTATGTCGACAACCTAAGTGTCTAGACTTACCATTGTACATTTGGCTATAAGCCTTAGCCAATGTAGTTGCACTATCCTGACGGATAGAAATAGGTGCTATAGGTTTAGCCTGATGGAATCTCGAGAAGCAAGTTTCTCAACCATTAAACTTCTTTATCGGCCAGTGCTAAAGCCACAAATTCATATTCCATTGTTGAGCTGGTGATGCAAGTTTGCTTGGATGCCCAAGAAGTGCACCTCCACCAAGTAGGAATACCCGACCCGGTGGTGACGATTTTCTTGATGTTACTTATCCAACTTGCATCGGTGTATCCTTCCAATCTGAAGGATAGCGGTATATGAGAGACTATAATCCATAGTTCTCTTCAAATACTTGATGCCCTCTGACCCTTGCCGATGATGAGCACTAGGATTACTAGTATACCGCTCAATTTTCCTCTTGCAAAACCAATATCGGTCTTGTACAAGTCATGGCATACATCGGCAGACCAATTACCTAGAATACTCAAGTTGAGATTCGACTTTGCCATTATTAGCATCGACTCTCACAGTATCCATAGGTGTACTCATTTGAGTACAATCAAAGTAATTGAATTTCCTCAACACCTTCTCAATATAATGAGGCCGAGAGATAGAAATTCTTTTACTTTCATGTTTGATTCTTATACCAAGGATAACATCGGCCTCCCCATGTCCTTCATGGAGAACCTGATGACAAAATTCCTTTGTGGTCAACTGATTTTGGTCGGTGCCAAAGATCAACATGTCATCAACATATAGACAAATGATGACTCCTTTGCAGATTCATCAAATTTGCTATATACACATTTGTCGACTGGTTAAGAACATAACCACTAGACAAAACCACTTCATCAAATTTTGATGCCATTGCTTAGGTGCTGCTTGGTCCATAAAAAACTTAATCGGTTTACACCTTGTTTTCATTGCGGGCATGATGAAGCCACGAGGTTGGTTCATATAAACCTCCTCTTCAATTCACCATTCAAGAAAGTCGTTTCACATCCATCGATGAATAATCGGTTTTGAATAGATGCCATAGCAATCGGCAGTCTTATAGTGCTTGATATGAGCACGGGGCATAAGTATCAAAATAGTATATCCACGACTTTTGTTTAAAGCCTTGAATGACTAGTCTAGCCTTGAACTTTCAATAGTTCCATCTACCTTCATTTTCCTTTTGAAAATCCATTTGCAACCCAAAGGTTTGAAACACGGTGGTAGATCAACCAACACCCAGTGTTGTTGCCCGTGATGGAATCCATCTCATAATTGATTGCTTCTTTCGAGAAAGCAATATCACGGGACTTCATTGCTTCTTCAAATGTCTTGGGATCATCCTCAACAATGAAGCAATAGGAGTATTGATGCGAGACCTCATCACGGTTTCTTCAACTAAATATAGTTGAAACTCGGTCCAAATGACTTTGGAGTCACGACCGCTTTGCTCTTCTAGCACGAGTTCGGTTGTTGAACCACAACCTCATCGAGACCAGCGATGGTTCATCATCGAGGACCTCGATACACCAAATGTCATGAGTTCCATTAGGAATCCTCCGGCTTGGTCTAGGGGCGATGAGAATCTATTCTTATCAAAGTTTGCATCCCTGATTCAATAATGGAGTTAATTGAAACATATTCATTAGGTTCAATGACATAGAACCTAAAAGCCTTGGAATGCTCGGGATATCCAACAAAGATGCGGTCGATGCCTCTTTCACCCAAAGTCTTGACTTTGGATCGGAGTCTTACAACCCTACAACCCGGACCACGAGATAGTTGATTGGGTTTCCTTTTAGTTCGAGTTCATAAGGGGTAACCTTGTTCCTTTTGTTGGGAACCTATTTAATAAATAGAAAGTTGTTAACATAGCTTCTCCCAGAACCCTTGACCGATCTGAATATGACAACATGGAATTAACCATTTCCTTGACACCTGTTTTTCCTTTGAAATACCATTTCTTTGAGGAGTATAAAGAGCGTCGTTTCATGGATTATACCAATAGATTGAAAATCTGAGTATCCATGTACTCACCTCCCTATCGATCCTTAACCTTTTAATCAAAGACCCAGTTGTAATTCAACTTGAGTTTTAAACACTTTAAATTTATCTAATGCTTCATCCTTGGTATGTAAGAGATAGACATAACGAACCTAGAAGCATCATCAATAAATGTCAAAGTACTTCTTATTCCCAAAGAGGGAGTGGCATGCAAATCACTTACGAGTCACTTGTCTATAAGCTCAAGAGCTTAGTCTCGCGACTAACACCACGAAAAGGTTTCTTGGTTATCTTGGTCAACATGCAAGTTTTATACTTTTGATTGTACATGTCAAATCTTGGGATTAACCCATCCTTAAACATATCTTGCATCCTTTTATAGTGTACATGGCCAAGTCTAGCATGCCAAGGGTAGAGTCGGTCGGTCATAGGTGATCAAAGGTTGAATTAACACTATCGGTGACAATATTAAGCTGAACATTTGATTACATAAATAACCAAACCAATAAAAACACCATGCTTAGAAAGCACAAATTTATCGAGACTCGATAACTTGTTTAGAACCATGATTATTCAAAATACTACTTGAAACCAAGTTCTTCACGATATCGAGAACATGAATAACATCGAACAAAGTTACAATATTTCGAACTAAATCTAAGATCTACACAACCACGACCATGCACCAAGGTACATTGACTCATTTCCATGTGAAGAATAGAACCATCATTCGGTGACTCATAAGTCTTGAACCGACTTCTATCTTTACACACATGAACTGTTGCACCATAGTCAACCCGCGCATAACATCATCATCCTGCGCATAAAAGATTCAAATACATATGTAACATAATAAATCGAAAAGACTTATTAAACATATTACGACCTTTCGATGAGTTGGGTGAACCACCACTCCGAACCATTAGTGCACGATCCATTGGCTTTTTACCAATTTAACACCTTTGCGGTCCTTTTAATGTGACCGGTTGCCACATTTCCAACAAGTAGGTGTTGCCTTCTTATTTGGATCGCCCTTGTGTTATCATGATATTTCGTTTGCCTTTGTTGTCATTGTACACAGTGGAGTTGTTATGCTCCACCATATTGACAACAGATGCACCAATGACATTCTTTGCTCTTTGGCGTGTCATTATCCCGCACTTTGAGAGATTCCTCGATGCGCATGAGATTTGCCCAACTAAACCGAGTTAATTCCTCCTTATGTTTCAAGGTATGCTTGAAATCTTTCAAGAAGGAGGAAGTTTGTAAATAACACAAGAGAATGAAATAGCCTCATCCATGTGCATTTTGTGTTGTGTAAACCTTCAAGTATTCCAAGAAGTTCATTGTATTGTTCCATAACTGGTCTTGAATCGGTCATTTTGTAATTTGTGAAATTACTAACAAGGAACTTCTTACTTGATGCATCCTCGACCATATATTTGGCATCCAAGGAATCCAGGTTCTTTGGAAGATTCAAAGTTCGATAAATATCAAGCAGAATCGGACATACCATTCGAATAAGACCTGCATATGTAGTCATCGTTCTCCCATTTGCTCCTCCTCACGATCCGCTCAGCGGTAGCATCATCCCCATCATCGGGAATAGGAGTGGTTAGTACATACACCACACTCATGCTTGAGCGGTGAGTGCATCTTCTTACGCCATCTCGAAAGTCACCCCTTCAAACTTATCAAGCTTGGCAAAGTTTGAAGCCATGTGTTCATTGCGTGATTGCCATTGATTATCACAAAATAGTTTACTTTGATTGTTGGTGTGTAGTCGCCCGGGGAGGTAAGATAATCAAAGACAATAGCAATACCACTAGGTGGTTCTGGATATCACTGGAATCGTGTGATCACTTTCCAGTAAACTATTCGACCCAATGCGGGTTACACGAATATCTACTTGGGATAAGACCAAATGCTTGTTATTGAATTAGGCACAAATCAATAACCCTTTCGCTTATAAGTGTTAATAGTTTTACGTGTCAATCATGCATAATCGGATATCCTATTTATAGGAAATTACTCTTAGCTAGTCAAATGGAATTATGAGAATTAATCGCCCATTAATCGCCTCATAATTATCCCCATTATAATAGTTAGTGGTTACATGACCAATTAAGCGTGGTCATTAAGCGATTGAAGCGCCACTTGAATAGGTCAATGCCGTTACAAGCGGTACTTTCACACTAGCGATGCTTTCATACCACTAGCGGTACTTTCATAACACTATTGAAACATAGCACTAGCGATTGGAAACAACGCCTCTCGTGACTAACTGATCCGCCACTCGCTAACCATGGATCAACTTACGAGGAGAAGGATGCATATCTTGTTGTGTCTAGAGAGGAAACTCATAGGGAGTTCAAGTCCTCTAGTGTGTTTGAGACTAAATTGCATGCCACAATTTTGTTTCTAAGTCTAACAATAATAGAAGAAGTGTCAATAATACTAACACTATAGGGCTTAATTGGTTATCCACCTAAGCGTGTCGATCAAATTAAGCAATCTAGTTTTAAGCAAAATTTTGATGGAAATATGGATGTTAAAAGCATGACAAACAACAATCTTATGCTCATGTCTCTTCTCCTATTTTACCTCGATCGATGATAAAGTTGTTAAGTTTGATTAATGAAAACTCAGGGAAGCATTCATGCCAATATGGTATGTATGGCCTTTTTTTTTTTTTTTTTTTTTTTTTAATAATGAAAATGCTATGTTTAACATTAAGTTTTCAAGGTATTTTGTGCTAATTATGGATTATATGTTAAAGTTTTTAATTTAGGATGGATTATTGATTACGATGCTAATCAACATAACTGTTTCTACTCTTGGCATGTTTAATATCGTTGATATAACAAATTTGAATATTACTATTGGTCATCCTAATGGAACTTTCGCTACTATTAGTCATGTTGGGAATTTAACACTGAAAATGTGATTTATATTATCTGCTTGTTGTTCCTGGCTAGTGTGTTAGTCTGTTATCTATGAATATGTTGATTAGAGATAGTAAGATGTTTGCTAGTTTTGATGAGGATAAGTGTTATATTTAAGACTTGAAAAGGGAGTTAACCTTGGGGACTGGTAGTGAATATGGTGGCCTATATCTATTTGATATGTACAACGATAGTTCTATAGGTAAGTGAAATATGGTTATGTCCTTTTATGTCCTTTAAATGTGTCTAATTGTTGTGACATAGTAGGCTTGGTCATTTTGCTGATAAGTTTTTTTCCTTCTTACAAGATGATTTGAATTATTCAAAGTTACTATTGTGTCTGTTTGTGAAATCTGTCATGGTGCTAAACAAACAAGGGATGCATTCCCTTTGTGTGATCATAATTCAAAGAAACTTGGTAAAGTTGTTCATCTTGACTTATGTGGCCCTTATAGAGTTACAAGTAGAGAAGGGTACAATATACTTTTTGACTATTGTTGATGATTACTTTAGAGTTGTATGGGTATACTTCATTAAAACTAAAGATGAAGTGTTTAATGACTTTGTTACTTTTATAAACATGATTCATAATCGGTTTAATGTCAAAATTAAAGCTGTTAGATCGATAATGGAATCAAATTTATAAATAAAAGAATGAGCAATTTGTTTTCTGATTTGGAAATGATTCATCAAACTTCATGTACCCATACACCTCATCAAAATTGTATTGATGAAAGGAAACATAGACACTTGATGAATGTAGCAAGAAAGTCTTATGTTTCAGGGAGTGATTTCTCTGAGTTTCTAGTTTAATTGTATTCAGACTATTTTTTATCTTATAAATAGGATGTCTTCATCTATTTTTAATGGTAAGTCTCCTCATGAGTTGGTACAAAAAAGAAACATAATCTCAATCTCAAGAGAAGTTTTGGTTGTCTTTCTTTTTCGTAAACTTGGTTTACGAGTATCAAATACGCTTAACCGTGAGGGTTAAGCTGCGTATTCATGAAACATCATTGAGAACATTTCATATAGACTAGAGTTAGTCTACATATCATCAGTAACATCACTTTCATATTAGTTCATGCATGGGTATGCATATTTCATTAACGTATATTTATTTATTAAATAAACGCTATCGCACGATAATTTATTTTGAATAATTGATCCGACACTACCGACAATTATCCGGATATATTTTATAACGATGTTTTGAATTTATTTTGGTATATAAATTGTTATATAAATATTCTGATGGTTCTTAATAATAATGACAAATTAGAAATGCATTTTCCATATTTTAAAACTTGATATATTTTATTTTGTTATGTTAAAATCGATTTCTAGCTAACGCTACACTAAATAATTAATTACATGTACAAAATATACACTATACTTAACATTAAATACATTTGACTAATCAACTACAGTATACTTCTATATTAGGTTTTGAAATAAAAACCAAGAAGTAATTAAGTACCTAGTTACCAAAACCTCTTCAATCAATCAAGTAAGCTTCTAAAGATTTTTCCTAATCCTTCATACTATTACTTGATCTATTTTTATGATCTAGTAAGAAAAACATGCAAATATACTATGATTCATACCACTTTTACTTGTTTTTATTACTTATTATGAGTATTAACTATCATATAATTATTCCCATGAAACTTATCATTATTGATGAAGTTTAGGAACCCATGACACCCTAAGAAGGTGTATGGTAGGTTTAGAATAGTTTTGGTGTTGATTGGAAGGGTTTAGAACAAGTATTACACTAGAAAAATTATTTTCGACAACATATAATTAAGGGTGTTCATTTTAGTAAAATCTGGAAATTTAGACGGGTCATGGATTATTTTGGTTTATATTTTTAGAAAATAGACTTTAAAACGAAACCGTGGTCGCAAAGCGGGTTAAAGCAATTTATAACGAAGAAGTTCGCTATTTTCATGTTTAACGACAAAAACTAATTTTCGATAAATACAAGTGTCAAGGGTTATTTAAGGGCAAAATGAGTTTTAAGCATTATCTAAATGAGTCGATTTATCAAAATATATTAGTATACATTAACACGAAACTAAGGATATATAGATCGTGAAAGCGAACTTATAATGACCGAGATACAAGCATTTGAAAAGCGTTCACAACTTATTTCCATTAGCTTTTACTAAAATATTTCTAAGTGTTGAAACTCTTTTCGGTACCCATGTTTGGAGCCGTTTTCTCAATGATCGAGTTGGTTTTGGTAAAATAGTATATCGAGTAAAAGTTAGTTCACTGCACCTATTTTCCAAAATGACCACCGTTCCTCAAACGGAGTTCTAACGAGTAAAATACGACCACTCAAACTTTCGAAAACTACCATAAACTACATTTTTAGCTCAACTACCTCACTTCACCATTATTTATCTTTATGATCGGAACCCGTATGATAAAAGTTCAGTGTTATGACTTTTAGATAATGTTACAAGCTTTCCAAAACCATTGAGTTTGTTTTCTAACATTCAATATTCACTATTTTACGACTAGCTTTTCGAGGCCACTTAGTCATTTTCATGAGTTGTCAGTATATTATTTTAAGACGAAAAACTATAAATTCTTGTTCCATTTCTAAACGACTATCGTGGGATTTTGTTTCAATATATATAGGCGTAAAGTATTTTATAACTTGGCAAGCGTTATAAACTTATTTTCGACGATAAACTTTATTTTCAAAATCACAAGTGGTATGGATATCATATGAGATTGCATGCATAACATTACATCATGACTTATATTAGATCATATCATTCATAATAGGTCACGGTTAGAGATTGCGCCTCATTTTGGTGTATCCACTTTTGCCATCATAATCATTGTACCAAGTGAGTTTTTCATAGCCCCGTCTTTCAAGTTTATACTTTATTTCAAACCTGCGACGTATTTTCAAAGCGACACTTTAGGGTTCAATATAATCACCGTATTTTGAGGATATTGATCATTTACCTTTTTGAAAACCAATTGTCTCAAAGACCAAATGATGAACGAAAATCTACATCAGTTGAGGATGTCATTGCCCCTTCCTTAAATAGTGATATTGCATCCTCCCTGTATCACAAAGAACACACTCTAACCCACTTTGATGATCAAAGCTCATCTAAGGACAATTAATTTGATAATTCACCAATATTAATTCATGAAAGGAACTTGGACACTCAAGAAGAAGTGTAGACACCTAACATAAGAAAGTCTGGTAGACCAACTAAGTTACCAGCTAAACTTAATGACTATGTAGTAGGTTTAAATGTTAAAGTATGGCATTGAGAAAATTTAGAATTTCTCTTGTTTAAGTAAGACTAATTACTGTTTTGCAACTACTCTTAATAAGTTTGTAGAACCAACTAGTTATAAAGAAGCATTAGATGACCTAAGTTGGATAGAATCTATGAATAATGAGATTGAGGATTTGAACAAAAATAATACTTGGTCTTTGTGAGATTTATCTGTTGTAGAAAACCTATAGGATGTAAGTGGATTTATAAAATCAAATATAAAACTTCTAGGGAAATTTAAAGATATAAAGCTATACTAGTTGCAAAAGGTTTAGTTAAAGGGAGTATATTGACTATGAAAAGACCTTTAGTCCAGTTTTGAAAATGGTTACATTTAGTTGTTTAATAAGCCTTGTTGTTAGTAAGAAGTGGCCATAGTATCAACTTGATTTCAATAATGCATTTCTTTATGGTGATTTACTTGAAGATATGTATATGAATTTACCGCAATGTTATGAAAATGTTGATAAAACCAAAGTGTGCAAATTGAATAAGTCTTTATATGGTTTAAAGCAAGCCCAAAGACAATGGAATGCCAAACTAACCCTTGCCTTGGCTAAGCATGGATTTGAGCAAAATAAGTTTGACTATTATTTATATATTAAGCATACATGCTTTTGTTTGTTGCATTGCTTGTTTATGATTATTATACCTACTAACAATGAAGAAGAGATAAATATTTTAAAAAGTTTTTTAGCACAAAGTTTTTGATACAAAATTTGGAGGGTTTAAAATATGTACATGGTATTGAGGTTTTAGAAAATAAGAAAGGTTTGTGCATGTCACAAATGAAGTATTCTCTATAACTATATTATGAATATGGTCTGTTGGCTGCAAAGCCAGTTGAAACTCCTTAATCGAAAAATACTATTTTGAATTTTATAGAAAACAAGGATGATAAGCTGTTAAAAATTTTACAAACTATCAAAAACTTGTTGGAAAAATGAGTTACTTAACCAATACAAGACCTGATATTAGTTATGATGTTCATTGTTTGAGTGAGCATATGCATAGTCCTTTGAAATCTCATTTAAAAGTTGCATTAATGGTTGAGGTATTTAAAAAATTCACTAGGTTGTGGTATTTAGTTTAATAGAGTCTCAGATATGAAACTTAAAGTTTATTCTGATGTTGGGCTAAGTGTTCCAAAACCACGAAGTCTATAACTAGTTTTGTGTGTTTCTACGTGATTCTCTTGTGTCATGGAAAAGTAAGAAACATGTAACCTTGTTTAAGTCTTCTCTTGAAGCGAGAATATAAGAGCATGGCTTCGCTACATGTGAGACTATTCGGTTGGGTAATTTGCTTCATAATCTTGGGATGAAAAACTTATATCATGTTGATCTCGCTTTGTGATAATAGTTTAGGTATTCAAATAGTTGCTAATCACGTGTTTCATAATAAAACTAAACACTTTGAGAATGATGTGTATTTGGTAAGGGGAAAAGTTTTAGAGGTATAATCAAAACCGTAAAGATTCACACTAATGATTAGATCGCCCGTATTCTTACCAAATTTCTTAGAACCGTTCAGCATTGAGTTTTGTGTAAGAAATTGAGACTCATTGATAAAGGTCCCGATAAAAGTTCATTTTCATAAGTTTGAGGGAGAGTATCGGAATAAGTGGTTATACTTATTCATATCTGGTTAAGATAAGTTGAGGGACCAAATATGTCACATTTCTTTCTAACATAAGTTTTGTTCCTTTAGTGTTTGTTTTTATAAGTGTAAAGAGCACATATTTGCTAGGTTTATATTGTCTTCTACGCCTCTTTTTTATCTCTCATGTCACTTTTGATCTTGCAATCGTTCGATCACGAAATATTGAGTGGTGAGTGTTGATGTTGTGAGTGATTGCATCATTTGAAAGAGGACAATCTTTCTTTCTTTTGTATCTTGGTTGAACTCGTTTGAGGGCAATCTTTTGTTTTGTTAGATTCTAGTAATAATAATAATAAGGGCAAATCATCCAAAAATGTAGTTAACTTGCCACTTTTTCCTATTGTATGTAGCATTCTTTTTTTTTTTCTCATTCTGTCAATAAACTTCTATCGTTAGTCCTTTCTGTGTACCCGTTACAAAAAAAAAACCTGCATCGTTAGTCCTTTATGCTAATGACCGTTAATAAATAAGTTAAAATTTGGTTATCTTACGCTAAACTTGCATCGTTGTTCCTTTATATTAACGATCGTTAAAAAATAACCTAAAATTTGGTTTTCTTACGTTTCCGTCCGTTTTTTCACGTTTGCGTCTGTTTTTACACGTTTCCGTTCGTTTTAACACGTTTTTGTCCGTTTTTTCACCTTTTCATACGTTTTTACACGCTTTCATCCGCCTTTTCAAGTTTTCGTCCCTTTTTTCACGCTTTCATATGTTTTTACACGTTTTCATCCGTTTTTACACATTTTCGTCCATTTTTGCACGTTTTCATTCGTTTTTACACGTTTTCGTCCGTTTTAACACGTTTTCGTCCGTTTTCACGTTTTCATTCGTTTTTACATATGTATTCGTCCGTTTTTACACGTTTTCTTCCGTTTTTTCACGTTTTCATCCGTTTTACGTTTTCATCCGCTTTACACATTTCGTATGTTTTGCACGTTTTCATCCGTTCTTACGTTTTCGTCCGTTTTTCACGTTTTCATCCGTTTTACATGTTTTACGTTTTCGTCCGTTTTCACATTTTCGTTCGTCTTTACGTTTTGGTCCGTTTTCACGCCGGCAGTTTTTCACGTTTTCATCCGTTTTGCACGATTTCGTCTCTTTTACATTTTTGTGCTGTTTAACACGTTTTCGCCCGTTTTCTCGTTTTCCTCCGTTTTACGTTTCATCCGTTTTAACACATTTCCATCCGTTTTTTCACGATTTCATCCGTTTTTACATGTTTTCGTATGCTTTTTCATATTTTCGTCCGTTTTTTCATGTTTTCGTCCATTCTTTCACGTTTTCATCAGTTTTTTCATGTGTAAACACATACGAAACGTGTATAAAATGGATGAAATGTGTAAAATGGATGAAAACGTCAAACGGCCGAAAACATTCGAAACGTGTTAATATGTGAAAAATAGACAAAATGTGCAAGCGAGCGAAAACGTGAAACAACGGATGAAAACGTAAAACGGACGAAACGTGAAACAACGGACGAAAACATGCAAAACGGACGAAAACGTAAAACGGATGAAAACGTAGAAACGGATGAAAACGTGAATAACGGCGTGTTTAAATGGACGAAACGTGTTAAAACATAATAAAACGTAAAATGTATTTAAAACCGCAAACAGATGAAAATGCAAAACGGATGAAAGCGTAAAACAGATGAAAACGTGAAAACATACGAAACCGTGTTAAAATGGACGAAACCGTGTTAAAGCGGATGAAAACGTAAAACGAACAAAAGCGTGCAAAAGTGGACGAAATGTAAAATGGATGAAAATGTAAAACGGATGAAAACGTGAAAACGGATAAACGGGAAAACAGAGAAAACGTGAAAAAGGACGGCGTGTAAAACGAATGAAAACGTGTAAAGCGGATAAAACGTGAAAAGCGTATTTAACGCGCGTGTTAAAGCGAGCGGCGTAAAGCGTGAAAAAGGGACGAAGCGTAAGAAACCAAATTTTAAGTTATTTTTAACGATCGTTAGTATAAAGGACCAACGACGCAAGTTTAGCGTAAGATAACCAAATTTTAAGTTATTTATTAACAATCGTTAGCATAAAGGACTAACGATGCGGTTTTTTGTAGCGGAGATATCTGAAAGCGACTAACAATGAGCGCTTATTGACGAATGAAAAAAAAATCTACATCTGATGGGAAAAAGTGTGATGCTACGTTACAGTGATTCTCTAATAATAAGGGGTGGTTAAATAATCTTTCGTTCTTAATCTTTGATACCTGCTTTTACAATAATTGTCTCTAATCCAAACTTATTCCACCTGTTATTGACATAGTTTTGAACAATTGAAATGCCATTGTATTCCGACAAAATATCCATACAAAGTGTTCTTGTATTTTCACCATCTCAATGGGAAGATAAAGTCAGTGTCATCTGTTGATGGTATGTCAAGAAAATGAAAATTTATCTTAATTTGGGACATAGCCTGTGCATACATCGAATTTAGTATGGTGTCTGTGCTTCGTCAACAATTTCCACCACATCATCAGCCACAGACTCCTTTGATTCGTTCTTCCTAATATTCAAGGGTTCATATCTTTATTAGTGTTTTGGGCATTAGAGTTTAGTGAATTAAGGTTCTTTCCAACACTGGTATGATTCATATTCTTTTCAAGTGTTCCTTTTTTGTTATGTTTCGTTGAACTATTTCCAACAAATCAGAAAAGACATAGTGCTTCATTTTCGAAGTTGTTGGTCTTCATCTGCAATTTAGTCAAATAATAGTACTCCTTCCGTCTCATATTATAAGTCCATATTGCTATTTTTTGTTGTCCCAAAATATTTGTCCATTTTATATCCCAGCCAATCAAAAGAGACTTTTGTGGAAAGAAATGATATTTGATTGGTTAGTAGAGTTGTTAATGGGAATTTATTAAACTTTGTGCAAAATAAAAGTGGACTTATAATTTGATACGGAGAGAGTACAATTTTTACATTTTTCTTTTATTCTAATCAATAAAAATTAATCATTTTGACGCTTACTTCAATCTTGAATAAATGTTACTATCAGTTGTTGAAGCATAAAGCATTATTTATCTTTTATAAATAACTTTTAGCTAATTACAAATCAAAAACACTTAGGGTGCGTTTGATGTGTATGTGAATGACTATTGATATAAGAAATTGCATTCGAATAGGTTTGTAAACCCACCATCATAGGTGGGTAAAAAAATGCCTATTTTTATGGGTTTTAGATCCCAAGTTGTTTAAAGGTTCAATAAACAAATTTGATCATTCACTTTTCATTAAAAAAAAAAAAAAAAAACCATTTTTTTAAATAAAATATCTTGCACATATAAAAAGGCAACATTGCGGCGATAATTTTTTTATTTTTCAGTACACGAGCACTTCGATATATTTTCGACAAACTTTGTTTTTCGAGTTTTGTTTTAGTGTTAAATTTTGCGCCTGAAAAAATAACATGTGATTTGTTATTTTACAAAATCACGTGTAATTTCACAAATCACATATGATTTCATAGATCACATGTGATATTATAATAACAAATCACATGTGATTTTTCAGGCGTAAATTTATACACTCACAAAAAAAAGTCGAAAAAGGTTCGAAAGTATATATAAATACCCCTTTATTGAATAACAAACACTATAACACAAGTGGAAATTTAATCTTCTATAGGAATCCGTTGCAAATGGTCATTTGAAGCAGATTTGCAATGATTCCTATCGTAGCGTTAATGCTCCATAGAAATTTAAATTGAAACGGATTTCTAACGGGAAAAAAAGTCGCAACGGTTTTCCAACAAGGAAAAATTTGTTGTCAATTAGCAACCGTTTTTGTAACGAATCATGTTACAATGGCTTTCCAACGGTTTTGCTACAACAAATATTTTATAAATCATGTGTAATTTCACAAACCACATATGATTTCATAGATGACATGTGATATAAAATTAACAAATCACATGTGATTTTTTCAGGCGTAAATTTATGCTCACAAAAAAAGTCCAAAAAAAAGTTCATCGAAAATATATAAATGTTCCTTTATTAAATAACAAATTATAGTTAAATCATGATGATATGATTTTTTCTGTTTAACGATTAACAAGTTGTGAGATATTTATTTAATTTTTTCTAAAAAAAAGAGTATGAAAGTGAAGTTTGTTTTTTGTTTTTGTTTTTTTTCGGGAATAAATTTGTTTCCAATAAATACAAAATTCAGTAAGCAGCCACTAAATTATTGCGACAGCAGTTTTCATTCAAAGAAAAGCTCCTACAAAACGGATATATATGACTAAAGATACTCACATGTCATAATCAGCAGCCGGTGGTCCCTTACCGTATGTATAACTGATTTGCCCTTGGCATGTTTCATTAACACTATAGATAGCGTAAACAACCTTTGTAGTGGCCTATATATAACAAGTAACTCTCGCACAATATAAACACAAACACGATCATAAGTTATAATTAGTGGTACTAAACAACTAGTACAGAAAATGAGTGGCGTCGGAAAGACAGTTTGTGTAACTGGAGCTGCAGGCTTTGTAGCTTCACATCTTGTCAAGCTTTTGCTCCAACAAGGATACTACGTTAAAGCTTCCGTTCGCTCTCTTAGTCAGTTTCCATCTCTTTCAACTTATTCGTTTCAAATAGATGTTTTTTTTCCGTCATTTTACTAGTACGAATACGGAATATGGATCAAATGGATTTGTAAAGGTTTAACATTCATAGAGCTATTTCTTTCTTTTGGTTATTACGAGTAATAATTAACGTCCAATTTTATAATTTCTTTCAGAAAATCCATCAAAGACAGAACATTTACTCAAACTTGATGGAGCTAAGAAAAGGCTTCACTTGTTCGAAGCAGACCTACTCGAAGAAGGTTCCTTTGATGCCGCTATAGATGGCTGTGATGGTGTCTTCCATACCGCTTCTCCTTTTTTCAATACTGTCACAGATCCACAGGTCTTTTCTATACTAATTCTACAAACCTTGTTTACATAATTGTCCTATCGGTCGGGTGAAGCTTTTCTAGATGCTGAAAGCTGGCTGTTAGTTGCAATGTTGCTTAAGTTAATGTGTTTAACTAATTTTTTCAGAAAGAGTTGATTGAGCCTGCATTGAAAGGAACACTTAATGTCCTCGGTTCTTGTTCCAAAACTCCGTCGGTCCAAAGAGTTGTCGTGACATCCTCCCTTGCTGCAGTTGTTTTTAATGCAAGGCCTAAAACTCCTGAAGTTATCGTTGATGAAACATGGTTTTCTGATCCAGAACTTAACAAGGAAATGAAAGTACGTGAGGATATACATGTTACTTACTAGTTACTACTATCATATTATATAGTGGTCACGCCGCACACAGTGAATATAAAATTTTATTTTCTGCCTTTATAACAGTTGTGGTACGTGTTGTCAAAAACTTTGGCTGAGGATGCTGCATGGAAATTTGCAGAAGAAAAAGGGTTGGACATAGTGACCATAAATCCAGCAATGGTTATCGGCCCTCTATTACAGTCGACTCTTAACACTAGTGCTGAAACAATTGCGAATCTATTAAATGGTATTGATAACTTTTTACTAAAAAATTGATGCTCTTTTAGTAGATTATCTAGCAAATATAATAGTTGCTTTTGTTTTGTAGGGTCAGAAACATATCCAAATTCTAGTCTCGGGTGGGTTAATGTTAAGGACGTTGCAAAAGCACACGTTCAAGCTTTTGAGATCCCTTCAGCTAATGGAAGATATTGTTTGGTGGAGAGCGTTGCTCACTATTCTGAGTTAGTTGAAATACTACGAAAACTTTACCCGGCTAGTAAATTTCCAGAAAAGTAAGTGTTTTTTATTTCAATTTGAAACTTTGAATTAGTATTTCATGATTAGTTATTTACTTACATCATATCAGTTTTAACATGTTCTTTTCTATTGTGAATTGTGTAGATGTGCTGATCATGACAATGTATTTACGCCTGCTACGTTCCAAGTTTCAAAAGAAAAGGCAAAGAGCTTGGGAATTGACTATATTACTCTTGAGCAAAGCATCAAAGAAACTGTTGAGAGCTTAAAGGAGAAGAACTTTGTAAAATATAATCATCTTTACCTCCATTACCCTTTGCAATGAACTATGGCATTGCATACATATCTATGTTATGTATCATGTATTTATGTATGTATGTACGATCGTCGCTGATTATCGGGGCCGTCCATGAATCGCCGAAAATTTTGAGGGCTATGTACGAAATTATATAATGAAACATTTCGTTAAGCAATATTATATATAAAGTGTCACCGCTTATAAGATATAATGCAATAGTTATCAAACAATCTAACATATTACTCATTTAAGATATTTTCTCATCTAAATACTTTTTTTCATGAAAAATATGTACATTGTCCCAACTTTCTTCTTGATCGATTATAAGTTGCAATGTAATTGAATAAGTAAATATTGTATTGAGTTTCTAACATTGTATCGTTGCAAATGTATACATATATATAGGTTATGTATCGGTACATTGAACCGACATACCCTTTCTTTTCCTAATGAAATAATCGCCAAGTTAGTTATTTACTTCTGTTTTAACATGTCTGGTCCTTGGCGTTTTATAACTAATACATAATAAGCAAAAGATGAAGATTATCGGGTCACATTCTCCTCCTTAATCTTGATCGTTGCTTCTTGTTAGATCTTGAACTCCGAGCATTTGTCGCATCATCGTGAACTTCAATCTTGGTAGAGCCTTTGTTAGAATATCTGCTCTTTGTAGTTCTCCGCTGACGTGCTCCACGTTAATGTGTCCATTCTCTACGCATTCTTGAATGAAATGATATCGAATGTCGATGTGTTTACTTCTTCCGTGAAAAACTGGGTTCTTGACTAGTGCTATTGCTAAAATGTTATCTACCCTCAGCGTTATCTTCTTTTCTTCATCTCCAGTTAATTCACCAAGTAGTCTCTTCAACCATAAGGCTTGACATGCTGCTGCAGTAGCCGCCATGAAATCTGATTCACATGATGATTGCGCCCTTCGTTGGTTGCTTCGAGTACACCAAGTAATGGGTGACTCTCCAAAGTAAAATACTATTCTAGTAGTTCCTTTTCCTTCGATGTTGATTCCATAACTCATCGTCAGAACTGTAATCTTGCACCGCTTCTTTCTTGTAAATTATGCCATGCTCTGTGTTCTTTTGATATATCGGATTACTTGCTTTATCGCTTTAGGTGATGATCCTTCGGTCTTGCATAATCTGTTGAGTAGTCCAATGAATAACTAAGATCCGGTCTTGTATGTAGTAAGTACCTGAGACTTCCAATTAAACTTCTGTAGTAAGTTGCGTCAACTGAGTTACCATCTTCCGCCTTGACCAACTTAGTACCCGGATCCATTGGTATCTTCGTATCATTACTATCCGTCATACTTGTCTCCTTTATGATCTTGTTAATATAGCCTGTTTGCTTCATTGTGATCTCTCCTCCTGTCTGTGTAACTTCTATCCCAAGGTAATAAGCTAATAATCCTAAGTCGCTCATTTCAAACTTCTCTTCCATCTGGGATTTAAATACTTCTAGTTCCTTTCTTGGAGTGCCGTGATTATCAAGTCATCTACATAAACCCAACAATAAGTGTAGAGTTCTTATTTCGTTTTGTGTAGACCGCTTGTTCGAGATTACATTTCTTAAAGTCTAAGGACTTTAATGTTTGATCAAGCTTCACATTCCGTGCTCTTGGTGCTTGCCTTAAGCCATATAAAGCTTTAGTAAGCTTATAGACTTTTCCAGAGTTTCCTTGTTGAATAAATCCTTCAGGTTGTGTAACGTAGACTTCTTCCTTTAATTCTCCATGTAAAAATGCTGATTTTACATCCAAATGATGTACTTGCCATCCATGATATGCCGCTAATGCTAATATCAACCGAACTGTCTCTATCCGAGCAACCGGTGCAAATACTTCATCGAAGTCTATCCCTTGTTCTTGTACATAACCTTTTGCCACTAACCGTGCTTTGTATTTGATGATGTTTCCTTTTGCATCCCTCTTGGTCTTGTAGACCCATTTGAGTCCTATTGCCTTCTGATTTTCTGGCAATGTTGTAAGAGTCCATGTATTATTCTTGTTGATTGAATCCAATTCAATCTCCATGGCCTCAATCCATTTCTCGTCTGCTGATGCTTCCTTGTAGTTATGGGGTTCTTCTTCCGTAAATAACAAGCTTTGTGGTTCAACTCTACGTGCATGCCTATACATGTCTGACATGTTTCTGTATTCACGTACGGGTGTATCATCAAATTTATCTCTTGAGTTCTCCATAGAACTAATAGTAGCTTCTTTATCCTCTTCGAGTGTGGGTCGAATGGTATGTCATTGGTGTGATTGGTGAAACCGGATCAGAATCGATCTTGTTCATGATACGATGTTGTCATCGTTTTACGTGTTGACCGGTGATTCGCTCCAAAGCTGTCAAGTTTATTACACAAGTCAACCACTGTGAATGGTCAACCGTAATAAAATTCAAACAGTCTAAAACCAATGCAATTTCCTTGGAATATAGTGGATTCCTGTGTCGTTAAGTCACGGAGGATTAATGGTGCTTCAAAACTTTCGGATGTCGAATGATCACTAAGGATAATGATCAAGAAAGATTTTGGTTTATAATTACACTACCGATTGATTGGAATTGAATTTGGTTACTAATTATAAAGCACAACAATCGATTAACAAACGTAAACACGCACGTTTATTAAATTACGAAACGCATAAAATAAAACGTGAATTTAAAAGAAATAAAAGACCTACAAATATGAAAATGATATTTTAACAATCCTAATAATAAAAGAAATTACTAGAAAATTAAAATTATTTTTATAACTATTTATTTAATTATTATTAATTAAAACTATTTTAAACTATTTAATAATACTCTAAAATATAATAAAATATGAAATTAAGCTAGAAAATTAAATTATGACTTATAAAAATCTAAAATATTATAAAACTTATTTTAAAATTGAAAATATATTTTTACACTTTTATCTATTTATTATTAATTAATTACTATTTATTAATTATTTAAAGTACACTTAAATAAAAGAAAATATAAAATTAACCTGGAAAAATGAAATTTTAACTTAGAAAAATCTAAAATATTATAAAACTAATTTTAAAACTGAAAAGATATTTTTTATGCTTTTTATTTATTTATTATTAATTATTTAATACTTTTAACTATTTTAAATTCTAATAAATACTAAACAAGCTAAGAAAATTATGAAATTTTTTATAAAATTATCCTATGGTGACAGAAAGCTAAGAAAATTATAAAAACAGAATTTGCTTAATAATAAGCTGAAAAGAAAAATTAAAAAGCTAATTTCTATTAAATAAACGCTATCACTATTTTTAAAATGATGTTTTTGTTTTTTTTTTCTTTTTCAAAACTACTATACTACTGATAATAAACAACTTTTATGAAAACAAAATTTTGAAACTTAAAATAAGCAATTTGTAAGCTAAAAATCTTAATGATTGGCTTATGGCTTATTTTAATGTTTTAAGCTCAAATAAGCTTATAATAAGTCGCAAAGTTGAAATCAAAGATGAAATAAGATACAAACAAGCTAAAGTAACTTAAATTAAGCTAAAAGACACAAAGATACACCGATAAGCTATAATAAGCTAATAAGCAATTACAAGATACCTACTAACCAAACAGGCTGTAGAGTTTTTGAAGACTAGATTAAGCTAGGGACAAAAGCTCCAAAGCTTAAATTAAGCACTGACACAACAAGCTTGTTAGGTGAGCTTCTCAAAAAAACAAAGTATACAAAGTTTGACCCACTATTAAGCTCTGTGTGAGCTTGTGAAAATGGCTCAAGTACACTGAGTATGCAGTTTACACAGAAATGGGACAACTTAAAAGCTAGTTGCAGCCCTATTAAATAAGCTAGAAAGTAAAAACTTAAGCTTGGAACTTTGAGATGGGTAGATTAGCTTTCCAAAAACTAAGATTCTGGTGAGTCTCACTAATAAGCTCTTGATGAGCTTGTGAAAAAGGATGTAAAACTGTGCACAGGGCACCTTTTTGAAAAAGTACTCAAAAGAAGCTAAGAAATAAGCTGTTAAACAAGCTAATTAGGATTTATAAAAAATACCATGATAAAGATGAGCAGTTGAATATTATTATCCCAAAAGCTCAAATCTTGAAACTTAAAATTAAGTCCTATATAAAATTATCTATTTTATTCAAAAACGACTAAACTGAAATTTTGACTTTAAAGTTATACTAAAAAGTTGACTTAAGTGAACTTTGGATTGATCCTACTCACTGATTATGTTATGTTAACCTAAGATAAGATGAAATTAAGCTGTGTTACCAAGTTATAAGCTAATATGATGAGTTTGACAAGCTAAATCCTAACAGTGAGCTTATACTTGAAAATTAAAAGCTATTTTGACTTTCTTGTAAACAAGGTCTGGTTTTTATTGTATGTTTGAGCTATTAGGACCTAATATTACATGAAACAAGCAAGAACACTGGCTTGAACAACCTCTAGTACAGTTAAACAAGCAAATCCAAACAACCTTTTATGAAACTGTTTTGAAGCTTTGAGTACTAAAATGATCTTTAAGCCAAGAAATCTAGTGATTATCTTATAATAAGCGTATTGAAACAAGATTAAGCTAAAATTAACAAGCTTTAAACACTTATACTAAGAATTGCAAATTATTAGAAAATTGCTTACAAATTGAGTTCATGCACAAGACCGAGAACCAAGGCACAAGAACACAACCTATAGCTTCCCGAAGCTCTAAACCAAGGCAATCCAATATCAACCCCGCCCCGACTTCTTGATCATCTTCTCCATGGATTTTGATTTTCCAACATTTTTAGTATTTTTGGTATTTTTTTTGAGTTTTACTTCTAAACTGAGTTTTATGGTTTCTAAAAGCTTAGAAAAGCTTTCTAGGAGCTTAAGTGAGCTTATGAGTCCAAATTAACAGCTACAAACAACTTTAAGACATATTGAGAATTTTCACTTAAAAATTTCACAAACATAAAATAAGACTGAAACTTGAAATTGAGGACTGAAAGAGATTCACATACACTGAAATTAGTTAAACAAAGTGCTTGAAAGCTAAAATATACACTGGAAATTTAAAATTGACTAATTCGACATACATTAATAAAAATTACACTAGATACTTGTTCACATTGCTTCCTTCTTGCTTATAAAGATCTTTTTCAGCTTTTTGTCGACCTCTGAGACTTTCCCACCTATTTCCAACCATTGGATCCTTCCAAATCATCAAGACTGTCCATTTGTCATTTTTGGCGCAAAAATATCTTTGAGCAGGTTTTTTGCATTTAAAGAATTTTGGGAGGATGTGGAGGTGTTAGGGAGTGGTTAAACAGGTGTTAAGGTGAGGTGGAAAGGTGGAAAGGTGGAAAAACTACTCTGGTTTTGGTTTTCAGTCATGGTGAGGGAGATAAACAGTATCTCTGGTTTTTGGCGGGCGTTGACCATTTGACCCGTTTTTATTAATAACGTGGGGGTTCAAAATGGGGGGTCACAGGATAATGAAAGGGGTTCTTTTGGGTTTGACTGGGGTAATAATACAAAAGGGTCAAGTTTGGTTTTGGATTATCACAAGGACCACTTTTGCAATTTCTGAAAAGTTGAGGGGCTGAAATTGCAACTTTTCCAAAGTTATCACAAGGACCAATTATGACATTTATGAATAGTACAAGGGTGTAGTTTGAATAATTTCCATTTTTAAACACCTGTGGACCGATTTTGACACTTTTGTAAAGTTGAGGACCAAAGTTGTAAATTATGATTTTAAACTTCAAAGGACAATTTCTTACAACTTGTGAATCCCAAGGACCTTTAAATAACATTTTTCTTTATTTTGATTTACCGGGGACCGCTTTTGACAACTTTTGAAACTTAGGGACTAAAGCGCCAATTATGCAAACTTGATACGTTTTTCATCCGATTTTGGTATTTTTGCATTTGAAATACATAAAACAATTATTTGTGATATTTTTATCATTTGATGCTTTTCGAGTGTTTCGGATGTTTTGCGATCTAAAAGGTATAAAAATGATGAGTATTGCGACACTCATCAATCCCCCACACTAAGATATTGCTAGTCCCTAGCAATCTTTTGAGAAAATTTAATGGATTTCATCTCTTTACCAAAAGCCATTACTTCGGAGTAGCCAATTGTTTCGGTTCAAGTAAGAACCTTGGTACAATGATAACCAAATGATTTTGAGCAAATCACCGACTTTCAACGGTTTTGATTTGTCTTTACCAAGCCGTTTGCTTCTAGACTAGCCAACTCTTGGATAAAATATCTTTGGTGAGTCGATTACCAATTATGGTTTTCCAACCGCCTTTACCACAAGCCATAAACTTGCGGGCTAGCCAACTCTTCACTAATTAAAGATATGGTGAATGAACACCATACAATTTTGGGCAAATTGCAAGCCATAAACGGATTTGAGATATCTTTACCAAGAGCCGTTTG
The DNA here is from genome assembly GCA_022545495.1 of Chrysanthemum lavandulifolium. NCBI lineage: Eukaryota > Viridiplantae > Streptophyta > Magnoliopsida > Asterales > Asteraceae > Chrysanthemum > Chrysanthemum lavandulifolium. The sequence goes on along the minus strand of CM040239.1, from coordinate 157,080,837 downwards.
CTCTGGATTAGCCAATCCTTATGTGGGTTAGACATGGCGGATCGATTACCATTTGCCGAGTCAAGTGCAAAACACTTACTCCAAAAAAAATTTTGGCCAAAACGGGGAATTGGGTGGTATAATTACATGAAAAAATTTGTGAGAATTCCCCACACTAGAAATGAATATTGCCCTCAATATTTAAAGTACCGCGGTTATGCCGAAACATAGAACGAAAAGGAAAATACTACGGCAATTATTTTATTTTGATATATACACTTTTTTTTTTTTTTTTAGCTTGAAAACTTATATACAATAGCGGGGGAACTCCCCACACTAGGGTGGTAGAAAGTAGAAAGAAATCGAAATATGAGTGAAAACCCATATGGTGTGCTCTTTTTTTTATTCAGTCGCTAGCTTGACTCGATCCCCGCATTCATTGGTTCACGGGAAAGTTTGTAGATCCGGACAACCATGTGGAATGTCCTCTCCAAATAGTGCTTCAACCGATGACCATTCACTTTAAAATTTGGACCATCGGGTTGAGATAACTCAATAGTACCATAAGGATAAACCTTAGCAATAGTAAATGGACCGCACTAACGGGACTTGAGCTTTCAGAATATCTTCAATCTTGAATTGAAAAGAAGGACTCGATCACCGACATTGAAAACGCGGTTCTTGATTTTGGAGTCATGAATCTTCTTTGTCTTTTGTTTATAGATCAAAGAGTTCTCGTATGCTTGATCACGGAGTTCATTTAGTTCATTCATTTGAACTTTCCGATGATCACCAGCTGTCTGAATATCGAAGTTTGCATGTTTCAAGGCCCAGTATGCTTTGTGCTCAAGCTCAATCGGCAGATGACATGCCTTTCCGTACACTAGCTTGTATGGAGTACACCCGATGGGTGTTTTATAAGTCGTGACGGAAGGCCCAAAGCGTCATCCGGTTTATCCGACCGGGATGCAGTTTCGCCTCGTCCTTTCAAGAATTCTTTTTATACCACGGTTGGAAACTTCCACTTGCCCACTTGTTTGGGGTGGTATGCGCAGAGAGAGACGGTGGGTTACACCATACTTTTGCATGACTCGATCAAATTGGTCATTGCAGAAATGCGTACCACGATCACCGATTATAGCTCGTGGAGTTCCAAACCTAGAAAAAGAGATTTTAAAATTTCACAACAACTCGGGCATCATTGGTGGGTAAAGCTTTCGCTTCAACCCATTTTGACAAATAGTCAATGACCACAAGTATGTATTTGTTTCTCGAGATGATGGAAATGGACCCATAAAGTCAATGCCCCGATGTCAAAAATCACACACTTGAATGGCGTTTTGCGGCATTTCATTTCTTTGAGAGATATTTCCGTGACGTTGACAAGCGTCCACAGTTTTGACAAATTCGGGCATCCTTGTAAATCGTGGGCCAATAAAATCCGAGTCAAACACCTTTTGGCGGTGTAATTTGGACTATGATGGCCCCTGTGGATCCAAAGATGGCAAGCTTTGAGAATGTCCATAGCTTCCACGTCCATAAACACACCGTCGGATGACTTGATCCGCATGATTTTGAATAAGTAGGGTCGTCCCGAGTAATGTTTAACATCCTTGAAGAATTTGTTCTTGTTGGGTCGACATTCCTTTCACTATGAAGTTACCCGCATGGTAATTTGCGAAGTCGACAAACCATGGGTTAGTAGAGTTTCCACTAAAAGAAACCGCATTGAGTGTCTCGAGAGGAAATGTTTCATTTATTTCCTTTTCTCGAAAACATCTTGGTGAGGGTTTTCTAGGCGGACAGATGATCGCAGCCTAGGTTCTCGGCTCCTTTTTATCACGATAATGATATCAAATTCTTGCGGGAGGAGAACCCAACGGAGAAATCTCGGTTTTGCATCTTGTTTTGCAAAGAGATATTTGAGAGCCGAGTGATCCGTATACACCACGCATTTAGTCAAGATGAGGTACGGCGAAACTTCTCAAACACATACACCACGGCTAGTAGCTCTTTTTCCGTGGTGGTGTAATGGGTTTGAGCTTCACCATAGTCTTACTTGCGTAGTGGATAGGTGAAAATGCTTGGATCTACGTTGCCCTAAGACCGCACCGATAGCAAAATCACTTGCATCGTACATGAGCTCAAAGGGCAAATCCCGGTTGGGAGCAACTAGAATGGGTGCCTCAAGAAACTTTTTCTTTAATGTTTCAAAAGCTCAATGCACTCGGGTGAGAAGATAAAGGAGCATCTTTTTCAAGAAGATGGGTCATAGGTAGGGCGATTTTAGAAAAATCTTGTATGAATCTGCGATAAAACCGGCATGACCTAAAAACTCCTAATACCTTTTACGGTAGTAGGATGAGGCAATTTAGCAATAACATCGACTTTTGCTCTATCTACCTCAATCCTGTTTTTGAAATTTTATGGCCAAGGACTATGCCTTCTTTGACCATAAAGTGGCTTTTCTCCCAATTAAGACAAAGATTGGTGTCTTCACACCGTTTGAGCATTTTATCTAAATGGAGAGACATGTTTGAAATGAGTCCCCAATGACCGAGAAGTCATCCATAAACACCTCCATTGTTTCCGATCATGTCGTGGAAAATGGCCATCATACATCGTTGGAACGATGCTGTGAGCGCTACATAAGCCAAAAGGCATACGTCCCGTAGGCAAAAGTTCCGTATGGGCAGGTGAATGTGGTCTTTTCTTGATCTTGTGGATCAATGGGGATCCGAAATAACCCGAGAAACCATCTAGGAAATAATAGTACTGCTCCCTACTAATCTCTCAAGCATTTGGTCCATGAAGGGTAGAGGAAAATGGTCTTTTCGGGTGGCATCATTCAACTTACGATAGTCAATGCAAACACGCCATCCTGCTACCAATCGAGTTGGAATTAACTCGCTTTCTTCATTGTGACAACAGTTATGCCACCCTTTTAGGAACACAATGAATTGGGCTAACCCAAGGACTATCGAGATCGGGTAAATTAATCTCGCATCAAGAAGTTTGATAACCTCCTGCTTGATAACATCATGGATTTTGGATTTACTCTTCTCGATGTTGAATCGCTGGTTTGAATTCATCCTCCATCAAGATTTTGTGAGTACAAAACTCGTGGTTGATACCTTAATGTCGGAGAATTTCCAAGCAATTGCTTGTTTGTGTGACTTCAAGACCTTTATGAGAGCAATTTTTTCATCTTTACTCAAATCTCGAGCAATAATGACGGGTAATTTATCATCACCCTCAAGAAATGCATACTCGAGATGAGGTGGTAAGTCCTTAAGTTCAACCTCGTGAAATTCTTGATTTTCTCAACCGACTTGACTTCCTTGTTATGAAGCTCGACGGGAGGGAGTGATGAAGGATCATCATTAACAACTTCTCAATGAGAAGTATGTCCCCTCGATGTCGATGGGAGCGTGATCGGCTTCCATGGAATGTAATCACTAGACAAGTATGCTTTAATCTCTTCCAATATGAAGTCACTTTCCTCAAACGGAGTGAGAGAAGGAGTAGAATTGGCAATGATGGGTTGAGATGAATGAGTGAGATTATCACTCAAGAATTATGATCATAACCAAGAACTTCTTGAGAGTACTCTTCGTAGCAACATCAATGATATCTATTCGGTTAACCGACTCGGAATCATAGTTTGCGGAGTACCTCAAGTTTGATCAAGGTTAAAGGTGATGACTTCATTACCTACACGTAATGTGATTTCTTGCTCAAATACATCAATGAGAGCACGCCTGTTCTCGGGAATCCTCGTCCAACAATGAGAGGAACCCGATGATCGGCATCGAAATCTACAACCACAAAGTCATCCGAAAATGGAACTTTCCTACTTTCACAATACGCCTCGGCAATGCCAAGTGGACGGGATATTGTACGATCCGCAAGCTCGAGAGTCATGCATGTAGGAGTAAGGTCCGGAGAGAAAGTTTCTTCCATACCGAATAAGGCATCGATTGATGCTTGCACCAAGATCGGCTAAGGCAAAGCATTCAACCATTCCTGGAAAACACAAGGTAAGAGAAATTTTCGGGATCTCCAAGCTTCTCGGGAAGCTTCTTTATGACGCAGAGCGCTCGTTAAGAGGAGTTTTTGCCATCTCAAACAACTTTTCCTTGTTGCTTAACATGTGTTTGAGAGTTGATGCAAACTTGGGCATCAAGATGATAGCGTTCATAAAGCTTATGTCAAATGTAGTTCTTGGAAAATTTGAAAAAATTTGTCCATTTGATGACCGGCTTTTCGCGGAGCTTTGCTCATTCAAACGTGATGGGTAAGGAATAGAAGATTTGGTTGGGTTTTCAACGGGAGCTATAGGAGGTTCAAAAACAACTCCGAATTGGACTTGTGTTTCGGGACAACTTCGAGGTTGGACATTGTTGGTACCTCCGTTATTAGTAGGAAGTTCCTTGTCCTTTGTCACCTCGGGTTCACTTTCCACTACCTTCGGGAGAGAAGAAGAAGAGGTAGTAGGAATAGCGGGTCCATTGTATGAAACACCACTGGTTGTGATCGCTTTGCATCGCCCCTCGGGTTAGCGATCGTGTTGCTCGGAAGTTTTCCGAGCCCGAGGGTTGATCATTTAAAGACTTCTTTAGATCACCGATCCGACCGACCAACAACCCGCTCGTTTCATCTTGGGATTTCATGAATTGTTTCAATAACTCATCGATGATGGTCCAGTTGGAACAATGGCTTGAGTTTGATTAGGAAAATTCGCCTCTATTGTTCGGATTAGGGCCTTGATTTTGAAAATTTCCTTGGTTAGGATTCACATTTCCATGAAATTGATTCCCTCGATTGAAATTGTTTTGATTAAGATTTCCTTGATGTTGGAAACCTTGATTTGGTCCGGATAGAAATTACCTTGGTTTTGATAACCTTGGTTCATTCTAGGTTGGTTCGATTTCGGTTTTGTATGTTAGGATTCGGTTAAAACCGGTGGTCCTTGATAAGTATTAGCACGGTAATTTGGTTCATTTTGAGGACGGTATTGATTGCCTCCCGATGTGAAGTACCGGCTATAGCATTGGCTTCAAACGGACTACCATCGGTGGCGAAGACATTGTAGTATGCATGAGGGCCACCACAAGTAACATGAGACTCGACTTTCTTCACTTCACCATGTGATGGTGTCGTGTAAAGTGACTTTCTTTTGGTTTGCAAGAACCAAAGCTCGAACAATATCTCGTGAGTTTGTCAATCTTAGCATCGGTGCTAGATGTACTCACGTGAGATGAAGTAGAAGGTCCGCATTAGGCGAGACCGAATTGTCTTTGTTCGGAAAAGGCGGACACGGGACTTGTTTTCAATGATTTGCAAGGCTTCTTTTGTGGTCTTGCTCAGAAATTACCTCCCATGAGGCATTTAAAGAGTCTTGGTCACTTGTCTCGCACCATTGTAGACAATATCCATTTGCATTAACTCGGTAAAACCATGATGCGACACTTATGAGCAACTCTTGTAACGATCCCATGCCTCACCGAATGATTCATCAAATCTTTGAGAGAATTTCATTATCTCATTCTTAAGACTTGTAGTTCGGGATGGAGGATAGAATTGTTAACAAACTTAGTGACTAAATCCTCCCATGTCTCAATGGAACGAGGGGTTGTTTCTCAAGCCAATTCCGGGCTTGTCCTCTAAAGAGAATAGAACAGAAGAAGCTTAATTACTTCATGTGGGACATTCTTGTATTTGATGGTCGATGCAATCTTGTTGAACCATCGAATATGTGCACGAGGGTCGTCCCGCTCAAAACTATAAAATTGGCTTTGGGTTACAAGATTAAGTAACCGGTTTTGAGCTCAAAGGTATCGACCACGATGGTGGGACAACAATGGCATCTCCGTATCCCTCGATGGGTGCTTGGAGAAGCTCATTCATCGGCTTATCTTACGCCATTACGATGGGGGTGGTGGTGCTAGACGTTCCTCGATCACTGGTGAAGGAGCGAAACGCCCCACGCTCACGAGGAATACTTACAAGTTCGAAAGTGGACTTGTAGAGTGGAAGAACGAGTGCGCATGCACTAAGTATAAAAATCGGCCAAAACAAATGCGAGGCAAAACGACAAGTGAACTTAAACCAATAATCACAAATGAAATGGCTTCTTTGAAAAAGGTACACCAAATCACAAGGACACAAACGCAAGTTTTGATCTTTAAGATTGGGAACTTATTAATGTTCACACCCTCACTGGTAGGTGTTCGCCTTGGTTTGCGGTGGTTGATTTTATGTATTTAAGTACCACTAAAAAGACGAGGTATGGATTGGTGCTAAGGATTTAAAACTTTTGGACAATATTTTTGGAATCGTCTCGTTTAACCAAATCGTACCTCTTTAAGAATCACCTTAATGAAAATACAAGATAGAGAACGTTACGATTGTTTTGTTGTTTTATATATATTTTTTTGGTGTTGTTAACACTTTAGGAAAAGTGTTAATGAACTTTTGATAACTTTACAAAAAAAACTGCTTACAAAAGGTGGTATATGTGCAAGTATGGGTCTCGAGAATGTTTAAACACGCTTTGACCTCCCGGCAAGCGCCAAAATTTGATTCGCCCAAACTCTGTCAAGTTTATTACACAAGTCAACCACTTGTGAATGGTCAACCGTAATAAAATTCAAACAGTCTAAAACCAATGCAATTTCCCTTGGAATATAGTGGATTCCCAGGTCGTTAAGTCCCACGGAGGATTAATGGTGCTTCAAAACTTTCAGATGTCGAATGATCACTAAGGATAATGATCAGTAAAGATTTTGGTTTATAATTACACTACTGATTGATTGGAATTGAATTTGGTTACAGAATTATAAAGCACAACAATCAGATTAACAAACGTAAACACGTACTTTTATTAAATTACGTAAACGTACAAAATAAAACGTGAATTTAAAAGAAATAAAAGACCTACAAATATGAAAATGATATTTTAACAATCCTAATAATAAAAGAAAATTACTAGAAAATTAAAATTATTTTTATAACTATTTATTTAATTATTATTAATTAAAACTATTTTAAACTATTTAATAATACTCTAAAATATAATAAAATATGAAATTAAGCTAGAAAATTAAATTATGACTTAAAAAATCTAAAATATTATAAAACTTATTTTAAAATTGAAAATTTATTTTTT
>CM040239.1:157045032-157073587 GCA_022545495.1 Chrysanthemum lavandulifolium | reverse complement strand
TTTGTGAGACTTGTGAGCGGTGACTTTGTGCGGTTGTGAATAAAATTTTCCGAGGCGATGATGATAAAAACCGAATGGACGATAAAGTGGGATCAAATCTCACTTTGCAACCTTCGGTTTGAGCCTACAAATTTTCCGGCGATGATGATTTTGAGCCTAAAAATTTTCCGGCGATGATGAAAATGAATGGACGGAAAAGTGAGATAAAATCTCACTTTTGCAACCTTCGAACTGAGCCTCAAAAATTTTCCGACTACGGTTTTTTAAAAAATTTTAAAACTGAATTTATAGCATAAAAAAACTTGTATAACCAAAAAAAACTTGTAAAAAAAGTTTAAAAAAACTTGTTAAAAAAGTTATAAAAAACTTGTAAAATTGTAAAACCAAAAAAAAAACTTGTAAAAAGGTTATAAAAAACTTGTAAAACAAATAAAAACATAGTAAAAAAAACTTGTAAAAATAAGTGGTATAAGTGGTAAAAAAATAAGTTGTAAAAAAACTTGGCACGGAAATCGAGAAATCAATCATTGGTACTAATAATTGGCATGGAAATCGAGGCACCCCTTTGCAAAGATGCAGCCACCCCCTACCATGGGGTGCCTGCATAGGAGGACCCCATAACATATCTGCCTTTAACTTAAGAATTAGAACACCTTAAAAAGACTAAGAGTTAAGGTACTATAATAAGAGCATGAGTTATGTTCGGTGGAAGGGAACGCGTGACAATGGTTGTTTGCGGGAGCGGATCTACAAGGATTTCATAATTGTCACGGACGATACACGATTTTATATCGCGAAGTCTAATTATTTTCAAAAAATGTCATTTTAGTGCGTGCAAACATTGATATTTTGTGGGTTTTTTTTTTTTTTTTTTTTTTTTAACTTTGCTTAGCTCAAAAATCTTTATGATCTGAATTTTTCGTACTTATGATAGGAAAAATATATGGGTAGTTATGCGTTATGAGTTGTTGGAGACTCGTTGGGCTCGACATTCTTACGTCGGTCCTTTTCTTTCTATCTTTGCGTTAAATGACAACACGGTTAGGCACTAGCCATTGAAACTTGATACTTTAACACAAGTTGATCGGCTAAATCCCACGGTAACAATTTTAAATATACTTATGTCGTTTTTTTTTTGGAAAAAGGCGAAGAATTTTGTTTGGAAAATAGCCAAAGAACACAAGTTGATCGACAAATTACGAACCCTCAGACTGTTAAGATTCAACACCCGATTATGCCAAGAAAAATCTCTCTTACCAGTTGTAAATCAAATATTAACTAGAGGTGAACAGATTTCTATATTTTGTTTGAAACTATTTGAGTAAGAATTCGACCATTTGCTTAAACTAGACGAGTACTCGCACCTAGCGGCAACGGTGTTTAGTTTTCTGCAAAATTCTGACGACCCATAAGTTTCTTTCAACAAACTGTATTTGTAGCGTCAGAGAATCATTTTCGCATAACCATAGTTCTGATGCGTTGTTGCATAGCAGCAGAAATATACAGTTTTCAAGAAAATTATGTTGAGTCGATCTAAATGTGTGAGTATATTTCTTATAGGATTGTTTTAACTTTTAAGTTATTAAGATTTTAGTAATAATAGATTCAATGATTACAAAAAGCAGCGGTATTATGTAGTTGGCAATATTATATTGTAGTTTAGAGGTATAGCCAACGTGTGTGACCGCCTTTTCTTGTTTTGTCTGTAATTTAGGCAGTGATAACTATTTTTTTTACATGTATAGCGTTTATTATTTGGTGTGTGACTTTTAAACTTGTACCTTACAAATTTAATATCACCATAATAAGATTATCTTGTACTATCAATTTGCATAAATATTTAAGCATTGTTCAAAGCTATTTGTTTGGGGTACAAATAATTATCGATAAAGATAACAAGACTATTTAATTTTTGTGATTCTAATAAACTTACATAACATTATTGATATACCGGACAAAGCGCTATACAATTAAGTGGTGCAAGACCAACATTTTTCAAAATAACGTTATATAAATGACAACGTACATGTGTCAAAGCAAAATAAACAACAAAAACAATTACTTGGTCTATAAATTTTCCAAATTTGTCACGTACTCACGTGTTCCACAACTACTTCATAATTTCTCATATAATTTTGTCAAATTTTAAACCTGGTTCGACCCGGGTGGTTCAAGCGGTTGAACTGTGCAGTAAAAAACAAGTCGATTTAAACCGAAAATAACTCGACAAGTTGGGTAAAAACAAGTCAAATTAAATCGGGTCAACCCACTGGTTTAAAGCATCCCGGGTCAACCCGGTTTTCGATGTGTATTAATATTTTCCTTTTGAAATATATGTATTTAACATTTCCACTTTTAGTTTCAATTTTTCACTTTTATTTTTTGTTTTCCTTTATATATTTTATATAGTAGGGTACTCGCGCGTTTTGGCGGCGGTTACCTTGTGACGATTAACCGTAGAAATAGATTTTGATGAGACCTGATTCACCAGTTTGTATCAGTTTTAACGGGTCCTTTCTGGTTCGTTTTCGGATGGCTTTAATTGGTTAGCCGAACCGGTGGCGACACCAGTTCCCGGTTGAACACGTTGGTCCGGTCCAGTTCGTTTTCAAAACTATATGTAACATCAACTTGTTAGCTTATTTAAATTGTGCATTATGAAAATTTTATTATACTTTTTAGTAAGAGGTGTTTTAATTGGTTGTTTTTAATATGGTAGATGTGTTTTTTTAATTGGTTGTACAATTTGAATAAATTATTATATTTTTAAGTAATGGGGTGTTTTAATAAGAGTATTAATTACATTATGCATTTCTCTCTCATTTGACCAATTTCAACAATTCAACTTTTCACCTTTTATCATTTTTCTATTATATGTAGTATAGATTGGAAGCATGGAATCCCATCATCGATTTCAGACGTATATTACACGTATGTTCTCTCGTAAGTCGTAAGACCCTACAAATGCCCAATCATACTCCAAATTGAAAATGCCTACAAATATTAATAAGACTCTGTTAATAATAACTTCATATCTATGTAAATGAAAGATTAATTGGATGTAACAAGAATTATAGGTGTTTTCATACAAGTAAATAGAGTTATTTTATCGTTTACAAAGATAAAAATATATAATAGTAATGTTGGTTTGTGGGAGTTTAAAACACGACAAAACACTAAAAGTGTGTGAACATATGGGGGCACACACGATAAACACGAATGTACGTGTCGAACGTATTTAATACTTGAATTATATACCCGTATTATGCATGCTATTTGACCAGATCCACTATATGATCTATGGGCTGTTTTGGATAGCTAAATGGGTTGAAGTTGGAGATGCCTTGGGCCTCGTTATCCCAACTGATCGGGCAAGGGGTTTGGCTTGGGTTTGGTTGCTTGTCGACCAAGACTAGGCTTAAAAAAGAGGCGGTTGTTTTGACTATATAAACACACCCCTCACCCAAACATTGTACGCATAATATTATCTATCCCTAAACCTAAAATGATCCACTTTTCCAAGCTTCTAAACTCAGTCGATTGATCTCAAATCAATTAGGGTTTGTTTTGGTTTTAGTTCGTTTAATCCCTAAGCTTGCAATGCACGTTTGATCCAAGTGGTGTTAGGGTTTTGGTATTTGTTCTTGTTCCTCCTGATCGACAGCAGCAACAATAGCAAGAAGGTTTTCTTTTTGGTTTTCACTTCTCGGACAACAAGCAGAAAAGATATCGGACCTCCTTTGTCCGATATCGGGTAGTATTGATTGCTTCTCGGACGAAAAGATCTAGGCGAAAACAAGTTTGATTTCTTGGATTTTTCTTGTTCGTGTGATATTCAAGTGAGTTCCAGTGCTGATTGGGTTTATACGTTCTCGACTAGCTCTTTATCGAACGTATACGGTTTTCGTGTTTGTGTGTGATACTCGTAGAGGTATCTAATTTAGATACTTGGGCTTTATATTGGTATTCTTGTTCGTTCACTTGCGTGCATTAATCGCCAAAGGTTAGTTTCCTATTTTACCTTTTATTCAATTATTGTTTATTAATACGTGTTAACCTAATTGCGATAACTAGATCCTAATTCCGCTGCGTACTCGTATGCGTTACTTGGCTAACATAGTTCTAAAATCCCAACAGTGGCATCACTAGCCAACTCATTTTTGCGATTATGGGTTACACGTTTCTTTTTAATAAACATGTTTAAAAGGCTGCATGAAACTAATTTAGTTATTCGTTTTATTTTTGTTTTGACAACTATATGCAATACTTGTCAATTATTAATAAAAAATAACTAGTCACACACAAATTAAATTAAATTGTTAATTAGAATTAAAGGTTAATTAGAATTAATTAAATGTTAATTAGAAGTATATTAATAATTATAATTACATATTGTTTATTAAATACATAAAATAGCGTAATTACTTGTTAATTCAGATTGCCATGCTCTTTATGTGTTTTTCCTGCCACAATACCCACTTAATTGTTTTTTGTGATGTATGGGGCGATCTAGGTTTCGTACCTAGTGACGGTCATATGGTTCTCCTTTTGGGGAAGACTCGCGAGAGAACTCGAAACAATATGTGTTTATATATTGATGTTTATGTTTATATGTTTGTGATTCCTTATGTGCATAAATTGTTACTTGTTTTTTACACCTAATTGTATGCAATATGGAATAATACAAATCGTAACCATAACATTAATATTGGTCTTTATTTACACGCCTAAATATCATGCTCATTGGGACTTGCTATCTGTTTCGTGGAAAATCGTTTTTGATAAATAAAGTAACCTAAACTATATGAAACAAGTTTTTCATGAATTTAAAAACTAGACGCAATGGACACTTGGGATGTACGGCTCATCCACTAGAACAAATTGTTAGTGCAAATATTACGATATTTAATATATACAGTCTCGTTTGTTTTGATTGATGACAAACATGTAACTTGAAATACATAACGTAAAATGTACAAGTTACTTGTAATCACACTTTGTCTCAACATACATTCAACACCTCTCGATGACTCAAGTCCTCATATGTTACAACACAGGTTCGTACATGTTTGTTATGTGGCATTATGATCAAACCCATTAACAAATCATTTAGAATGTTTAAAATACGTTTAGAGTCACTAAGTATTTTAATAGGTTAACCATTCTATTTCGAACCTCATTTTACATTTTGCATTTACAAGTATTTCATACAAATACTAAAGTTTACTTACACTTGACAAAATATATTTTATTTTGACAAACACTCTTTACAAAAGGTAACTAGACATTTTATTAACTAGTTACATAACACATTTACAAATTTACCTTGATAAACTTTTAATCTAAAATGGAAATACATGTTACATCATGTCATGCATCATCTTTGAAATCCTTGGAAGATCACTTTAATATTTTGGTTAGATTGACACTCAATAAATCAAATGTGATCTTAGTAAGATTTGGTAATATCTTGCAAAGGTTTGAAGAAAGATTTTTTAGATTTTATGTCATGCACCCACGGCACCAATTTGTATAAAGGACGGAACCCTTGAAAGGGATCCTTGGTCCGTGGGCGCCCCGAGCACTTTTGCCTATAAATAGAATCCCATTGTTTTCCCATTTCTTCACCACTTCAAATCACATCTTCTCCACCTTCTTGCATACATTTAGATCAATCATTAACAATGTAGTAACATACATTAAACACCCTAATGATCATGATCATAATGCTTCTAACATTCATCTTTGTTGTAAGCATACTCTTTGATCAACCAAGGAAAGCGTGGAGATCTAGCCATCCCCACTCACCACAAGTTGAAGATCTATCACAACAAGTTTAGGGAACTTGTGATCTTCATCATGAAGGCTTCCTATCAATGGAAGTTCATTTAGAAGTAGTTATTCATATCCATTAGACATTTGTGTCATGGATCATTAGTGTAAACATCATTGCATCATAACAACACTTTCACCAAACTAGATTAGATGGTTTATGTGTTTGTGCCATAAAACACGTGGTTTATTATGTTGGGCCATAAAACATATTGGGAGTGGTTGTACCCTTGTAAAAGAACTTCGACATCTAGCTTAGTGTCGAAATATTGTATAGGCGGCGTTAGGTTGGTTCTACCTCGAACTAGAACCCGGTATTTAGCTTTGTGGGAAAAAGTGTAGCGGCGATTGTAAGGTTTTCTCCGCCGTGAAGGGAGCTTGTTGATTTAGTGAAGTAACTCGAGTTGGGTACTCGGGAGTGGAGTAGGGCGAAAGGAGATCCGTGACCGAACCACTATAAATCCTCGTGTTCGGTTTGCACTTTCCTTTCTTTATCTCTTTACTTTTATACTTGCACTATACTATTGTTTGTGATGTGGTTTGATGTTCATGATTGTGTGACAACTTGGTTTACCATGCTCTATATTAGTCACAAACAATAATTGGTACTTTCATATTATAACAAGCTTCATAAGTGATTTGATACTAAAGATCTAAAGTTTTTAAGCCAGAACGTATTCACCCCCCTACGTTTCCACAATTGGTATCGAGCCACGTAGCTCGTATTTTCAAAACAAATGGTTTTAAAATAGAGTACGATTCATGTATCAAATTACCATTGAGCGAAAAATATTATGAAAAATGCTTTGCTTGTTATACTTAGAAATTTTGTTGTTAAATGTAACTTTGTATACAAGCTTGAAGGTTTTCTTGAAAAGTAAAATAAAAAAGTTTGTTGAAAGATCTAGTAAGTATTGTATTGTGTGCTCATAGAAAATTTCTGAAGAAATATGATTTTAAAGGAGCGTTTGGGATAACTATAAATCTAGTTGAAAATCACCTCCGTAAATGTTTAAGATAAGTTACATAAGTAGATATGTTGTTAAATATGTGTATTATATGTTTACTATGAAATCTAGTAAGTTGCACACGTTTTCTCTATGTCAAATACTAGTTTTGGTGAATCATCTCTCAGAGGACCACGGCACCAAATCTTATAAAGGCGGATCCCTTTATTTGGTTCCGTGGAATCCGTTTATACAATGATCGCTTTTTTGGGCAACTTCAAAAATCATAACTAATTAACCGTAAGTCCGTGCGAGTCGAGCCACCTATCATTTTAAAGGGAATTGAGTCTACTTTCATTTAAAAATACTCTCATGGCCTGAGTCTAATTTTAAATAAGTGAAATAGACCAAATACTACAGTATGTCTAAAATATTGAGTTTCGCTTTACATAAAAACTCAAATATTTGAATCAAGCAATTTAAGTTGGTATTCTTAGAACTTTGATACAACTTCCTTTTAAACTAATTAATTTGGTAATATGTTTAAAGGAAACTAATCAAGCTTGGTATACATCGTCATATTTAAACGCTAAATGGCGAAAAGTGTTTTTCTTGTCATACTATGCTTAATGACCACTTGTTTATGTTGTTTGCATATATGTTGCTTGCTTATTTTCAAATTATTGTTTTCACTTGTTTGTTTACATAATATAAGTATCAATCTTGCCATGTTATTTATTCGCTTGCTTGACGATTTTTTGTTTATGCACAATAGGATATTTGCTAGATTTTGTGCACTAAGTTGAAAAATTGTTTTACCATAACTTATAGACTTAGATCACTTCTTCTGCATAGGTTATACTAACATCTCGCATAACTTATGAAATGCCATAACTCACTTAGCAATAAGTGCTAAGTAAATTAGTCAAGTACTTCGAAAAATGGAAGTTTTAAGAGAGTGTTTGGTACAAGGACAAAAACAATGTTGTATGATATAATTTATTTGTTTTTTCTTTGTAGGATGATAATATGACTTAAAACAATGTTGTATGCTAACCGATTTATGCAGGGGGATAGCACAAGTGTGTTATCAAATTTTACCCATTTTCACTTATATGTGAAAATCGTTAACCCTTGGTCAAAGTCTATGCTCCACTATGTTTGTATATGTGTTATTGACTTTTCCTAACTAGAAATGATTAATGTCACATGTTTTAAAGCAAAAATTCAGGTTTCGGAAAACTCCCCGACACCTAAAAATGGGTCTGTCAAGTTTTCTGGTGTCCACGGATTAGACGGCACCAAACATTTGGTACCGTCTGTTATGCATTTTGGTACCGTCGTTCCTGTACAGGCGGACCAAGCGGCACCAAATTAAGGGTTCCGCATGTGCAAAAAATTGGTGCCGTGGATCCTACAGGTAAGTTGTTTAATTTTACTAAATCCCGCAATCTAATTTGCCAAATTTCATTTCTAGGATAGTAGTTAATGCATATCTTTCATATCTCATTTAACACATCCTCAATAGATTAACTTAGGATGTTTGACATGATCTTAGACACTTCCATCTCATTAGAAACTACCATCTTTGTATGGATTAACCTCAAATAAGCCACTTAAAAAAACCACTAGGATTAGCATTTGATCTTGTTGCTTCATTAACTTGAACTCCTCATCCTCAGACTCGTTACCTCTCAACATCTCATCACCCATTCAAGATGTGAACTGTCTAAACTTAAGTACTCCAATTCCACCACCAAAATCACCCACCATTATGACTACTTCACAACCATCCAAAACACCTTCACAACCAAAGTCTCCAAAGCTTGTCTCTATTAAACTTTGTGCAACACCACCAACATCTCTCACCCGTTTGGGATGACTTAGATGACTTACCGAGACTAACAATCTGGACTCATTATTTGCAAAGATATCATACACAAGTCTATCATATGACTATAGATATTGTTTTGTATCTACATGTATTGCCTCACTTGGTTAACATGAAAATAATGTGTCATCCTTCAAGACGATAAGTATTTACATAGAGTCATAACTCACACGTATGTTAAAGACATACTATCAAGTCTTGTTATCCTTGAGTTCAATCTAAGCTTTATAATCTCAACAAATTAGGATTGACAACTTAAGTATTTCATCTGAAATATTCAAGTATATGTGACTTACGATTGTAGTCATTAAAAGTCATATCCGAAAAACAACACCCAAGTATTTTAACAAATGTTGAAACACTTATCCAAAACAAACAACCCACCGTGCTACTTATCCTCTTAGACACCTACTATCCTCTTCCATCTTTTGGCACCATTAAGCGTATTGCTCATGAACTTCCAAGAGCATCCTTTAAATCAAACGTGCCCTTTCAAGGTGAACATATACCTCACCCCTAAGCTTCATAGACATAACCAAAACTTCAAGCACTTCACCCGCTAGTTGTAGCAACCAATGAACCATAAGAATTAGTATCCGTACTTTTTGTGTTCAACATCTTTGGACAAATAATCAACCTAAGTACTCCCATAGCACAACGAACCCCTACATCACCACATCCTTATTTAGGCACACTAGAAGACCTACCACCTAGATCAACCAATCCACTATCCTTACCATCATTTAAATTCGTTGAGTGTATTGCTCAAAAAGCCTTTGTGTCCAACACTTGTACTGAATCAAATGCACGTTTGAACAAACTCAAACATTCTTTCCCACATATAAGGACTTAGATAATTCATTATGGCTAGAACCTCAACTATCAAATAAGCATGGTGCTCTTGGTAATTGTTGTCAATTTCCACTAGGTATAAGTAGTACCACCTTCATAAATTATCAAAGTATTAGTAATACTTTGTCGTTAAACTTATGCATAAATTTCGTTAAACCTCAAATCAACATTTTAACAACATATGTTAAAATGCAATCTCAAAGCCAACATCATACACCCCAAGCAACAATGACTCTTGAGGAGTATACATAAGAAACACGAGTGAATTCCTCTTGTCATCATCTACTGATTATAATCTTGAGACCAAGTTTATTTAGATGGGAATATCCGATTCAAACACTTTGGCTTCATATCTTCATTTAGGAAAACATGATGTTTTGAAAAACATTATGCCTAAGAAATCATGCGTTAAGTTTTCATCTTGTTAAAAGGATATTGTATATCCTATGCATTATTCTCTCCTTGCGACATAAATGGTTGTGTTACAAGAGATTTCATTACACCTCATTGGCTAAATGATCTTGAAACGAACAATTTCTATGAACTAGCGTATCCATTCATCTTGTCATACTTATTTTCATAAGCATGATAACTTTATCCCATGCGATAATCTCATTTGTTGAAAGATACTATTTGTATCTATTTCGTTCAAGCATACATCATAACCTAACCTTGCTCAAACCTTGTGCATCCAAGGTTAAAACTACACATCTCTAGAACATACACATGATCTATTGAAGTTAGTAACCTTATTTAGATTCTTGTTAAATAAAGTTCCAAAGAGCTTTCTTGAGAACATTCTTAATTTAACATATTCCATTCCCTAGTCTTAGATAAATCAAATCACTTTTAAAGTGTACACTTCAACATTAAAGATGTCATCCATTAGATCATACAATTAGCTATGTAATTTAAACAACCTTAGATTCTAAACACAAGATTAAAACATATTGTTTATCAACATACCATTGTTAAAATTCACGTGTATAACATGACATCTTCATCAACTTAGTTATATTGTATATTAGTTGTGTCACATTAAGCCAAGTATTGGTAAACTATCATCTTTTATGCACTTTAATAGGCAAAATAGGAGTTCCCATCTTTCAACATGAGAATGACTCTTTGGAGAACCTATTGCACTAGAAACTCAATTTGACCTAACGGTTGAATTGCTTCTTGTAGAAGTTGGGTATGTGGAATCACCGTAAAATGGTCGTGTTTAGCCTTAATTGAGCACCGCTAGTAATAGTCTCATATTCATTCTCCAACTTGAAAAATCTGTTTTCCTATACTTGCCTAAAGTAAGTGTTAAAACATTGATAGTTTTCCTCGCCTTAGGAATACTAATCAAACAAGTAGTATATATGATTTTTCTTTTAAAACCAATTGCATTGCACTTACATGTGTTGATTACATGTTCTTGTTTGATACGATAAGTTGTTTTGACATTATCTTAGTGTTTTGATAACTATTTGATTGACAGTTAAATGTGTAAACCTTAGTACGGTTTTATCTTTATAATGCATGTATTCTTGTCTCATACTATTAAACGTTTAAACCTAAACTTGATTTGCATGATACTTACATTTGAATTATTTTTAGCATGATTCACATGTTAATTATGAACTCATAATATGCCATTTTGATACGTGGTAATTTTGATATCATATATTTTGTGTTTGAAAGCTATTAGTTGGCATTCATTATATTTATGTGTAGTACGATCCAAATAACACATGCTCCAAATTGTTATGTCTTAAACATGGCTTGCATGAATCTCTCATCTTGTTTCTTTTGCTTCTAGTCACACTATTTTTTTGCTACGTGTGCACATATAATTTGCCAAAATGCTTTTGGTATGACAAACTTTTAGAAGCCTTTTTATCTTACAAATTAATCACATAGATTATTGTATATCCAAGTATGCTTAAGTGTCTAAGTCTAACGACAAAACAATCTCATAATGAAATGTCT
This sequence comes from Chrysanthemum lavandulifolium, assembly GCA_022545495.1. Taxonomy (NCBI): domain Eukaryota; kingdom Viridiplantae; phylum Streptophyta; class Magnoliopsida; order Asterales; family Asteraceae; genus Chrysanthemum; species Chrysanthemum lavandulifolium. The sequence continues at coordinate 157,062,088 of CM040239.1, read as the reverse complement.
TGAATAAATTCGTATTCTTGCATAATATGATTGTTTTGATGCTATCTTTGTGGTGATTTCTTGTCTACTAAGTGCAATGTATTATTTTTCTTATATAATATGTTATCATTTGATTTCTATCATGTTAACATCTTTTGTCACTAACAATTTTGTTTTGTAGGTTGATAACAAATTATTTGTTATCTCACTTGGTTCTAACTTTTATATGCTCATCTTGCATAATCCCCTTTATTGCTACGTAGATTAGTACTATGCTTTATGGGACCCCTACACTTGCATATAGTTTAAAAGCATATAGAATTAAGTTATAGAGGGTTGGCTTTGCATTTTTGTCTTTCAACCGACCTCTTTCCAAATCTCATTTTTGCTTCCGCTTTCCAAAAATCACCTCCATCATTATTTAGTTATAACAATACTCTAATCCTTTTCACTTCCTATTAGGAAACCACATGCCTCATCATACGATCATCTCGTATAAATCGAGAAGAGGTACGTGACTTTAAGGATGAAGTTCATTGTATGCTAACCATCATCCAGAAAAACATCACTAAGCTCATCTCTTTCGTTAACCCGAAAAAACTCCTAAACACTTTGTTGTCATTCCTTATTTAATACATTACACATTATGTTGGATGTCCACCAATTAAGGGGGAGAGAAATTCATTCACATAATTGTCTTTTGTCAAATTTTATGTCTCTTAGACTCTACAATACCAACACATAGGTAAACACCACTTAGCTAAAACCGGTTCATGAAACCACAACTAGTTCAACCTTTTTTTCGCACCAATACCTCATCAAGTGAAAAACGCATCAAGTGTTTTTACAAAACGTCTTCATCTCCACATATAGGATTTTCCTTAAACTAGCACCTTACAACTTCACTATCTAGAACACCATCATATGATCTTGTCCTTTTCTCGCTTATCATGCATGTCCTTGTCAGTGCAAACAATATATTAATCAAAACAGCCATCTCCAACACGTTGGTCCATCCAACTCTCACTCATATGATGTCATTCTCATCCTCATATAGGTACTCATTATTAGTATTTTCCATAGTGTCTTCACTTCTTTTCAAAGTGATAATCATCCATGTCGGTCAAAACCATGCTAATACTACCTTTCCCATTGTCACCTAGAATAGGTCATTTTATAATTCGTGTCAATCAATGAACAATTTATCTTCATCACTTTTATATCTTTTGGTATCTTCATTATAATATTCTTAGATAGAACACATTATTGATTACTCTTGGGTTGAACCATATAAGAACTTGCTCAAAACAATAGATTGTTAGCATCAATAAATCATTCAAATCATAACCCTTATGCATCATTGAAATGCAATGTCCATTCACATTTTTTTTCCTCTTAGCTTTGGTCACTTGACATGACGAAAGGATTGCATGAGTCCATATTTTTATATTTGCTATACATACGAGTTTCTAACTCCTTAATAGCTTCCTACCTAATCACCACCACCTTCCATCACCACTTTCACTAATCATCACCACCATGGATTAGCGAAAACTTGCTTTTGTAAATGTCAAGTCATCTACCATCACCACATGAATCCTAGTAGTAAACCGACACCAACACTAGCACCACTAGTGGCACACCCGGTGGAAGACTTCATATCTTCTTTCTAGGAATTATTTTGTAGGCTTTTATCATATTATATTCTCACTTTTCTTATGATTGTAATTAGGAGACTACACTTCATGAGATCTTTGATTATATCATTTATCACATATATACATCTCATTTTTCTTTGTGAAAAAGATGAAATATATTGCACTAATTTTTTTCATTGTAGGTTCATCATCATATACACTCGATTGTATATAACTTACTCATCTAAGGATGAAGCTTGCATCAATTATTTTTCTTATTTTAGGTGCTTCTTGACACCCTAGAACAAGGAGGAATATCCTTTAAGCACTCATATTGCATCGTCTACACACTTGGTTGTATATGACATATTTGTCTAAAGACAAAGCTTCTATTATACTAATATTTATTTTGAAGGTCCATCTTGGCCCCTAGAGCAAGGGAGCTTCATCAAGAATTTATTGAATGCATCTTATACACACTTTGTTGTATAACACTTACTCGTCAATAGCGAATATAGTTTTGCACTAATATTTGTTTTGTAGGTTTTAATCATACCACGGCGCCTCAAACAAGGGGAGCAACCGTCGAGGGGAGCATGCACGCATTTAGCATCATTCTCACTTTTCAAACAAGCATTTGTGCTTTGATAAAAGTGGAGAAAATAGGCTAACATTGCTATGCATTTTTCTTTTCATATATTTCTCATAATTTTGTTGCATAAAACTAACCTTGATGTAGGTTAAGCCTCTTTATTTGATCCATGGATCCGCTACCAAACAAGGGACGGATTGAAGTGGATGGTTTAACTTCACTAGGGATGATGCAAGCTCGCCTTTTTGGGGAGAAATAAAGTTAAACTCCAAGGACACACCCTTTTTGTTTCGACAAAAGGGGGAGAAGATTGTAAACGGAGAAGGTAATGTAAAGGTAGTAAGGATGCAAGTAACCTTTTACATTTTACTTTCTATTACGTTTACATATCTTTGTCATCATCAAAAGGGGAGATTGTTAGTGCAAATATTACGATATTTAATATATACGCCTCGTTTGTTTTGATTGATGACAAACATGTAACTTGTAATACATAACGTAAAATGTACAAGTTACTTGTAATCACACTTTGTCTCAACATACATTCAACACCTCTCGATGACTCAAGTCCTCATATGTTACAACACAGTTCGTACATGTTTGTTATGTGGCATTATGATCAAACCCATTAACAAATCATTTAGAATGTTTAAAATACGTTTAGAGTCACTAAGTATTTTAATAGGTTAACCATTCTATTTCGAACCTCATTTTACATTTTGCATTTACAAGTATTTCATACAAATACTAAAGTTTACTTACACTTGACAAAATATATTTTATTTTGACAAACACTCTTTACAAAAGGTAACTAGACATTTTATTATCTAGTTACATAATACATTTACAAGTTTACCTTGATAAACTTTTAATCTAAAATGGAAATACATGTTACATCATGTCATGCATCATCTTTGAAATCCTTGGAAGATCACTTTAATATTTTGGTTAGATTGACACTCAATAAATCAAATGTGATCTTAGTAAGATTTGGTAATATCTTGCAAAGATTTGAAGAAAGATTTTTAGATTTTATGTCGAGCACCACGGCACCAATTTGTATAAAGGACGGAACCCTGAAAGGGATCCTTGGTCCGTGGACGCTCTGAGCACTTTGCCTATAAATAGAATCCCATTGTTTTCCCATTTCTTCACCACTTCAAATCACATCTTCTCCACCTTCTTGCATACATTTAGATCAATTATTAACAATGTAGTAACATACATTAAACACCCTAATGATCATGATCATAATGATTCTAACATTCATCTTTGTTGTAAGCATACTCTTTGATCAACCAAGGAAAGCGTGGAGATCTAGCCATCCCCACTCACCACAAGTTGAAGATCTATCACAACAAGTTTAGGGAACTTGTGATCTTCATCATGAAGGCTTCCTATCAATGGAAGTTCATTTAGAAGTAGTTATTCATATCCATTAGACATTTGTGTCATGGATCATTAGTGTAAACATCATTGCATCATAACAACACTTTCATCAAACTAGATTAGATGGTTTATGTGTTTGTGCCATAAAACACAAGGTTTATTATGTTGGGCCATAAAACATATTGGGAGTGGTTGTACCCTTGTAAAAGAACTCGACATCTAGCTTAGTGTCGAAATATTGTATAGGCGACGTTAGGTTGGTTCTACCTCGAACTAGAACCCGGTATTTAGCTTTGTACCGAAAAAGTGTAGCGGCGATTGTAAGGTTTTCTCCTCCATGAAGGGAGCTTGTTGATTTAGTGAAGTAACTCTCGAGTTGGGTACTCGGGGAGTGGAGTAGGGCGGAAAGGAGATCCGTGACCGAACCACTATAAATCCTCGTGTTCGGTTTGCACTTTCCTTTCTTTATCTCTTTACTTTTATACTTGCACTATACTATTGTTTGTGATGTGGTTTGATGTTCATGATTGTGTGACAACTTGGTTTACCATGCTTTATACTAGTCATACACAATAATTGGTACTTTCATATTATAACAAGCTTCATAAGGGATTTGATACTAAAGATCTAAAGTTTTTAAACGGTAACGTATTCACCCCCCTCTAAGTTTCCACACAAACTATAAAGGGGGTTTAAAGAGGTGCGCGCAGTCACACCGAAAGGATGTCTAGGTTATTGCTTCAACGCTAACATGTTCCTCTGTCTCCCTGTGCGTTCGATTGGAGCTACCGTGAACCATGATGATCAGTACAGTGTCATGACTAAATGTTTTTAAAATTAGTGTCACAAAGTTGTTTTGCATGCTTCTTTGCACACGACCTTTACCACATTTATGTGCATACCTATTTGTTAATTTTATGTCTATGTCGTCCAACTATGAACATGTGCATTTGGATTGACTTCTCTGGTCAGATCTCAGGGCCTTTCCAACCCATGGTGATTATTTCGCTTAGGTCAGACCTTTGGTTATTTTTACATGTTCATACTTGGTCGACTTATTTCGAGTTGGTTGGTCAGACCTTGAGCCCGAGGCATAAGATGAGAACTAAACATGCTTTTGACATTATTACTTGATACTAATGCCTTAAACAGTCTCATAAATCCAAGAGTTGCATTATGCAATTAACGCTCGTCGCTTACCTCTTGTCCTATGTTTTTACACCCTGGTCAGACCTTTGGTAATTAAGTGGGAGTGTAAGATGGATCTTAGTCTTAATTAGTAATTAATTGGGTAGTTAATTCTTTTAACAATGTAATTATCGAAAATACTATAATTGAACTTTCTATGTTCTGATTAATTGTGTTAATTGCAACATAATTCGTAAACAAAATTGTTTTTCTTTAAAAGACAAACTTAGTCTCTTTTCCTGGTAAGAAGAGTGGGACTTATTCCTATCTTTTCTCCTTAGTTGACATACTAAGATAGGATTACAAACTGTTAAACTCACTAATGATCTTTTATTACCCTTTTGTGGTATAGAAATAAATGAAAGATAGAATATTTTGTGTAACTAGAAAACATTGTGTTTATAGCTACCAAAATAAATGACATCCTGCACTTGTCACGATGTATGAGTTTAAACCGCAAAGAGTAAAGAAATTAGTATAATATTTGCTAGGTAAATTTCTTGGACTCTTATTATTCCTAACGTGCTAAATACCCTTGGGGCTATGTAGACGATAAAGGAGGAATTGCATGTTATATGATTCAAGTTAATTGAATGTATGAATGGCATGTCCATTATCTACATAAGTAGAACTTCATATACTCTGTTCAATACCTAAGTACACGCTACTAGTAGGCATTTGAAGAGAATTGGAAAGTATATAAAACTGCTATATGCTTTTTACTGGAAATGTAACACTTACAATGTTGACAAATCCAGTGGGAGCAATTGCATTTTATTACTGAAATAACATTCATGTAATGTTGTTAATTTCAGTGGTGTGCGGGATTTATTTCCTTGTTAATCATCTATATCATTTCAAACTTGCTTTGAAATAACTAATTACTTTTCGAATATGAACAACCATTGCTTAAAAGAAAATTGCATTTTATTTTATAAGATAACTCGTTGCCTTTTTGCTGTTGCTTCTATGAAGCGTTATCTTTATTGTAATAATCCGCAATTCCTTATTAAAGGTTATGGTTCTAAAACTACTTATGATATCTATGACATTATCATATTGTCTGAACAATTAATCACATGTTGTTTGTTTTCATAATATGATGTTGTACCTTACACAAGTGAGAGAAATCTCAAACTGTGTGTAAGGAACAACAATATTATTGGTATCTCTTAACCACAAGGTAAAGGAAACTAATAATTCTACTAGGACTTAAACACGTTATATGTTTAATGCCCTACTACATGTACATAAGAATTCTACTAGGACTTAAACACGTGAGATGTTTATTGCCCTACTACATTCTAATTATGATTCTACTAGGACTTGAACACGCAAGATGTTTGTGGCCCTACTACATTCAAATGTCATGATATAGTGTAAAGATACTTCAACATTTGACTACATGTTTTAGTCAACATAATTATGGTTATATACTTATATGATAATGATCATAATTCTGAAGTATATGATTAACTTGAAATTACTATAGAACTCAAGAGTTTGCGTTCATGATTACTTGTGTTAGTATAATTATGCTTACATGTTAAGACATAATTATAAAGTCCTTGAATTAATCAATGACTTATAACATAAAGTATATATAGTATAATTGTTATGTCTTCTAGTTAACACATAAACATAAGGCTTTTGAATTATTCAAAGACTTATAATGTATTACTCCCTCCGTCTCAAAATTATTGTCAGGAGACAAGAAACACAAGGATTAATAAAAGTGGGACCAACATAACTCTCAACCACTCAAATAGAATATCCACTCATTATATTCTCTTTTTCTTACTAAAATAGGAAAGTGGACAATTAATTTGAGACATCAATAAAAGGAAATATGGACAATAAATATGAGACGGAGGGAGTATTAAAATGTTCTGTTTTCTTGTAAACACATGAACACATAATTTTTGAACAGTTCTGTCTTCTTGTGAACATGTGAACATAAGGTTCTTGTATTGTTCAATGAATATACATTATTGCATGCACTTGGTTCGTAAATACTTTATAAGCAATTTGGCTCGACCCAATTGACAAGTATTTGGTCCAAAGAGAATTAAGTTATCTATAGAATTCTGATATAGTTTCACAATTCTAATACGCATAGAATACCACTTCATTATGATATGTCTAATGTGATGAAACAAACCTTATTCATATTGTTTGGTTCATGATAGCTTTAATTGCTCTACCTCCAAAACATATCAAGGTTAGAAATTGCGTGTGTTATGGATACACTCAATATAGTTCGAACCTAGAAGGTATTCAAGACAACACATAACTGAAAAACCTAATTCATTAGGGATTTTAGGTTTTCCACTCAAACCAATTGAATCCTAAATCCTTTTGGATTTTTGATTATTCTACACTTCCTAGATTGAAGATTGTAGTTTTGGTGTTCTTTTTAGCTTGACGAAACACAAAACTGTTGCTAGAACTTTTGGTTAAAGAGTGATACTAAATTAGAGTTTTTTTTTATAAACCCTAATTTGAGTTGTTGAAAGGAATTCCATTATGTCTTGATTTAAGTTCTGAATTTGTTAAATCTTATAAAGCATTTTATTAACAAATCTTGAGATGAGAACTTAAAATGTATTTTGTGGTTCCCTATAAAGAAGAATTTATTGTTGCTTAAATACTTAGTATTTAGAGAATTGTCTCTACTTACAAAAGTAAGTGAGAGTATATATATCTCAAAGTATTTGAAAACAAAATACTTAACCTTCTAAAATCCACTTATGTCATACTAAGGTTAAACATGAAAATGTTGACCGAAGTATAATGATTACTCTCATTCATAAAATCCGCAATGATGCCTCATCACTTGAATGATATTTTATTTTAATATCAATATTGAGGAATATAAGTTAGAAGATTGTTGTAAATCAGCTAATTGCTAAAATTCATTATCACATCTTGAATCTGATAAATGTTTTAGAACTATGAATGATAAGATGCAGTCCTTAAAAGGCAAATCAAGTTTTGAGCTTGATTGTTACTTCGCCTAACAGTTAACCTACGAGGTTGGAATGTGTTTCTTTTGAAGAAAGACTCACAAGGACAAAGTTGTATACATATTAATGCATGACATTTAATAAGAAGTTTTGAACCATACTTAAGCAATTGACTGTGATAAAATTTTCTTATATATATACACGCATTAATGATATAAAGATAATTAGTTGTCATACATGTTTCCTTGTATGAGGAATATGTCAATTAGATTTTATAACTCTTTCTTTATTATTATCTTTTGCGAGGACGGTGAGATCTTTAATTTGATTACAATATGATTCTGATTGAATTAGGATAACTCTTGAGTATATCTGACATTAAGTGGGAGCAGTGTGTTTTTCCTCTAAATTTATTTGATGAAGATATCATTCCAATTAAGCTAGATATTGATCCTTAAGCTTGGAATGAAACTTCACTTGGAATTTAGGGAATAAAACAAACAACCTTGGAATAAATGTTTATCTGGAATAAACAAACGCGAAATATTAAGTCCAACACAAATGCAATATATCATTCAAGCAAGGCTTTAATTGTATATTTCACTTGGAATAATTTATTACATGGATGGAAACCTTGTGTTTTTCAACTAAGGATTCATCATGTATATATTATATTGTGTATAAGACTAGTTGTTGCTTTTGTATAAGAACAAGATGAGCCGACAAAAACAATATCTAATTGAGAGTGTTTAGATTATTGTTAATACAAATGTTTACGAATAATAAAGCATAGTGTTGTATAAGTAAAAATGATGCTAGAGGATTATTAATACTAGTTGTAGTAGGATTTTATCATTTAGGATAAATCTGCTAACTAGTTATGCTCAACATAGAGCATTGTTGCATTACACATTAAGGAATGAGAATACTTTACACTTTTAAAAACTGTAAAGATGACTGTCATTATGTCGTTGACTTCTAATACCTCATGCAAGGTAGGGCGACATCTCCATACTATAACTCTTGCAATAGTATGAGCATATGAGATAAGACATTCATCTTCTATTTCAAATCCCTCACTATATGTGAAATTTGAAACAAGTATTCGAAAAGTTTACTCAGATGACTATTTAGTTTTTCTTTTTAAAGAAAGGTTGAGAATGTTAGAAACATTAGGCTTCAACTTACTAAATGAGTTTCATGCATATCTGTTTTAGTATTTGGATAATTGGGATTGAAAGACATTTTTTACTTTATGATGAATAAAGATACTTGATATTTGTTATTCATTCATATAATAATTGTTAACCTGTATTTGCATGTTTAATCCTTGAATAATTTTATTGTTCTAAATATATCCATTGTCGATTAATAATATGGGAATATTGTTATGTAAGGCAAATGTGAGTGTTGGTTATATTCTAACGAGAATGTGGATTGTTCCCGCCAAACTCATGTGTATTCACAAGGGATGCATATTGGATACCCCAACTTTCAAACATTTACTTTTGGATCCTTATCATAAGTAAAATATTGAAAATGGTTTGTTAAAATCGTCCTTAGACTTGAGATGCAAACAAGTTCTGTTATGTGTGGATATTACTTTTTGTAAGTATACGCAAAACGCTATCTGAATAAGGTAGTTATAAAGGCTATATTTCGGAGTGATATGAAGCAGCATCCACAACACTTGTAGTCAATAAAGGATTTGTTACTCCACTTGATATGCGCAGAAAGATACCATGGGCCCTCTCCAGAATTAATCAGATAATTGTTTGGCCAAACCCAAAGGGTAATGCAAGATGATACTTGATTACATTTGGTATATCTAATTAAATTCTATAACGAGAATCTAAATGGTTAAACTATATGGAATGAGTTCGGATCCATATCCATGGTTTAACGGCATCTATAACAAAGGATGATTAAAAGAAAGACATTAATAACCCTGCTACTGAGAAACTTTTATGAAACTATTCTCTCAACCACTTTTAGTTAAAAAGCGAGTGAGAGCGTTGCTAGGCGTTTTTGTCGTTAGTTTTGTGTGCCATTCGACACACCAACTCCCAAGTGGGAGCTGTTGGTTTGTGGGAGTTTAAAACACGACAAAACACTAAAAGTGTGTGAGCCTATGAGGGCACACAAAATAAACACGAGTGTACGTGTCGAACGTATTTAATACTTGAATTATATACCCGTATTATGCATGATACTTGACCCGATCCACTATATGATCTATGGGCTGTTTTGGATAGCTAAATGGGTTGAAGTTGGAGATGCCTTGAGCCTTGTTATCCCAACTGATCGGGCAAGGGGTTTGGCTTGGGTTTGGTTGCTTGTCGACCAAGACTAGGCTCAAACAAGAGGTGGTTGTTTTGACTATATAAACACACCCCTCACCCAAACATTGTACGCATAATATTATCTATCCCTAAACCTTAAACGATCCACTTTTCCCAGCTTCTAAACTCAGTCGAATGATCTCAAATCAATTAGGGTTTGTTTTGGTTTTAGTTCGTTTAATCCCTAAGCTTGCAATGCACGTTTGATCCAAGTGGTGTTAGGGTTTTGGTATTTGTTCTTGTTCCTCCTGATCGACAGCAACAACAATAGCAAGAAGGTTTTCTGTTTGGTTTTCACTTCTCGGACAACAAGCAGAAAAGATATCGGACCTCCTTTGTCCGATATCGGGTAGTATTGATTTCTGTTTCTCGGACAAAAGATCTAGGGCAGAAAACAAGTTTGATTTCTTGGAGTTTTCTTGTTCGTGTAATATTCAAGTGAGTTCAAGTGTTGATTGGGTTTATACGTTCTCGACTAGCTCTTTATCGAACATATACGGTTTTCGTGTTTGTGTATGATACTCATAGAGGTATCTAATTTAGATACTTCGGTTTTATATTGGTATTCTTGTTCGTTCACTTGCGTGCATTAATCGCCAAAGGTTAGTTTCCTATTTTACCTTTTATTCAATTATTGTTTATTAATACGTGTTAACCTAATTGCGATAACTAAATCCTAATTTCGATGCGTACTCGTATGCGTTACTTGCCTATAGTAGTTTTAAAATCCCTACAAGTAATAGTTAAAAAGCTTTTTATTCTGAAAAAGTTTAGGAGGGTATACAAACTAACTATAAAACTGAATGTATAAACTCTTTAAGCAAACTATTCTCGCTATTTTAAAAATTAGGAAAACACCAAATTGACAATATTAAAATATAATTTTTGAACTGAATAAAGGCCTGTAAAACGTTGAGACGTGAAAACAAGATACAAATCGACAAATTTAACCTTACAAAATGATCTTCTGAAGTTTTATATAATTGACCTCGTGGTTTGTCCTCTTTACATTAAAGTATACAACTTGTGTACTAATCATTTCTACTCATAATTGTACGTTTAACTAATATGTTACTAGTATTTATGATAAATTTTTTATGATTTAGTACAAACTTTACTAAAATAAGATTCCAAAGTACTCGTGTAGTTTACCATAATATTAGAAAAACTGCCACTACATTAAAAACATTGTCTTGGATTATTCATTAAAAAGGTTACAAAATTTATCTATACCTCGCTCGGTGAGATTGTATATTATTGTTGTTATAAAATATCAATTTTGTTTTATGTAATTGTTCATTTTAGTAATTAAACATTGTTTGATTTGGTTATTATACTTTCATATGTTAGTCAAAATTGTTATATTATTTTTTGGAATTTTAAATGAATAACAGGCATAATTAGTTAAGGAAAAAAAAAACACTAGTTATATTCAAATGTTTGCCAATTTTTCTGTCACATGTTATAGAAACAGGAAAATCTTTAATTATTTTTGATTTTTTATTTTGCTCTGTTTATTTAAAATTCCGGTTCAAACATTAAAAGTTTTTCAATATTTGAGTATAACATATGACATTTTAGACGTTTTGAAAGGTTATCACAACTATCGGTTGAAATTTTCGAAGATAATAACCATTATAACTTACGTATGAAAGTATAATAACCAACGTGAAAAAAAAAAGTTTAGTTACCAAATTTAGAAAATTCTATAAAATACTATTTTATGACCTAAACCCTAGCTTATTAAAACTAAATGTTTTATCATTTTAAACTATTTTCTTTAAGTTGTGTTGTATAAACATGATAACTAAGTGGAGATATTTTAATCTGTTCATAACTACTGTATTAAACAATTAATCGTGATATAAACTATTACAGAATTGGACCGTTGGGGTAGCATGGAATCTTAAGATGAATTTTTCAATACTATTGTTAAATACAAGCAAACACCACAAACGCCAATCTTGTACAAGTAAACTACTTGTTTAATTCAAGACTTGGATTCTATAATTTGAATGTAATCTACTACGTACTTTATAAAACAATTGGTACACGCTACACGCCAAATTCAAGGTCAATTATGAATGAATACAAGATTCATCCATCCTAACAAATATAGTAAAGTTTTTTTTTTTTTTTTGATGATTTTGATAATTCAAAATGAAAAATCATAAGAAATTAAAAAATATTTTATGCCCAAAGAGATAATTACTTCAAAAGCTTAATTGTTTTATAGGTCAAGAAACCTTGATATTGGTTTATCATTTGTCGTAGTCATGATAATATATGATGCAAACCAATTCACGAATATATAGTTAATGTTGTGATATAGTAACTATGAAACTAAAATGAGTTAATGGTTGCAGTTTTCAACTAATCCTGGCGTAAAAATATGATGTTACGTAAACTCTATGGAATTGTTAAGTAAATATCAAGTTATGTTTGTTGTTTATATGGATGTTTTGGAATCAATACCGTTAAATTGTATATTCAGAGACCTATATAGTACGTGGAACAATGGAGATGATTAAATAATTTATTTTGATAAGGCCAAAGAAATAAAAGAAAGTTAATCGAGATTAGGCCGTTACTCAATATGCAATTTCGAAATAGTATTATAATGTTGTTTAAATTAATACTACGTATTAGTTAAAGACAAGAGGTTGTTTTTAGTATGTAAAATATCACAAACGCCAATGTTTAACAAGTACGAGTACTTTTAAAGTTAATTTATAAGGTTTTATCATACGACTTCTATTAAAATTCGGTGTTTGGATTTACATGTATTTGAGTATAACAAAACTTACTCGTAAACAAAATAACATAACAGAGAGTGATTGATATCAAATACTTCCGGGTTAACAAGATTATTGCCACTTGACGTTATTTTAAGCAAGTTAGTAGTTCCAACTCATGAAAAAGACAGGCCGTAATGGTCGGTCGTCCCTCTCGGCAATGGTGGACCTAGGGGGGTTCCGGACGATCACGAGAACCAATGAATTTTGTCGTTTAGTGTAAATTTTAGTTAAAAATCTCGATTTCACTGAAATGAACCTGGTCCCGAAAAAATAAAAAAATAAAAATATTATGCACCTGGTGACTTAGAGTCCTGGGTTAGCCCCTGCCTCTCGGTCGACCCTCACAAATGTCATAATCTGGTTTGGGCAAAGGTTAAACACCGAGAGGTTCAAACTAAACCACTCACTCATTTTTCAAAAATAATCTATCAACTTCACAAACTAGTTAAAAACGAAGATTAATTAATAAGAAGGCAAAAAAGACTGTTTTTTTTTATATGTTTGGATTTAGCAAGAGGAGGACCAAAACAATAAATTCAAAAGCTGTAAAATTCTGTTGCACGAATGAAGCTTAATGGAGATATTAATGTAAAGATTGCCAACAGTTTGGTCAGGTCTCCAAAGACCAAACCAATCTATTCTGACACTATGCCTTAGGTTTGTTGCACTTGTAATGTATGAATTAATGTGCATCTAAAAAAAGATAAAAATAATTCAAATTATGGTGACTAATTTAGGAGTCTCGATTTGAATATGTGTTTTCGTGACATTATGATGCCAAGTCACTGACATGTATGTAAACATTTACCAAAAATGTTGAGAGTCGTTCGTCTGGACCGATATGATTTTGAAATTTTAAATTTATGTTTACTTGATATACAGTAACTTGTAGAGCTAGGGTGAAAGAAACTAAACCAACGATCATATATCGAAAAAACAAACACTAGAACCCGACCAATTTTTTTTTTGACCATTTCGAGTTTGCTCTCTGGAAACAAAACTTTCGATCTATCTGATGTTCTTAAAAAACGATCATAAAAGTTGATGAACACAGTATCTTAGTAAGGACTAAGGACTTAAGTGTAATATTGGGCTTATTTTGGTGGGTATTTATTGTTATTGGGCTTACATGCCTAATCGAGCTGAGATATTTTATGCTTGTTGGGGTGAAATGTTACAAGGCTTAAAAGTAAAACACCAAAAAATATTACCGAAATCGAACGGAGTGACATTCGACAGTTACATTCAGTTTATCTGGTAAATAAATACAACGAGCAGGGTAGTCCGCGCGTTGCTGCGGGTTTGTTTTGTTATTATTTTTTTCTGTTATATCGTTTTTTATTAATCTTTTTTTTGTTAGTCTTATATATTTTTATTGTTAATAAATTTTTTAAAAGAATTAGATTTTTTTACAACAATTTGGTTATATATATTTTTTAATGAGTGGGGTTTTTAATTATAATATAACATAATTTGTGATATATCAAGTGTGTAAATGTATTTTCTTTTAAAAGTTAGCGAGCGGGAAAACCCGCGCATTGCTGCGAAAATGTCGTGCTATTTTTTTTTAAAGTTAGCTATTAAAGACTAAATTTGAAAAAGACCAATAAAGCCAAGGACTGTTTTCAAAAATTATTTTTGGAAATAATATGTTTTTACAAAAAGGTCCATAAAATTCTGAAAGTGTTGCAAAGTTAGTCCTAACGAATGTTAAATAACGGCCGTTAAGGACTAACTTTGCAACGCATTCATAACCTCAGGGGGTTTTTTTGGTCCACTGTTTAGACAGTTGTAGCAAGCGTTGTAGCAACTAAAATGTTGTTATAGTAAACGTCCTTGCCCTGTCCCTTGATTGAACCGGCATAACCTAGCTAGAAAGCACAAAACGAACCGTAATTGGCAAGAAATTTGATTTTAAGAAAGTTATGTGTATTTATACTTGTTTTTATCAGAAAATTATTTCGTGAACAATGCTGCAAGTTTTTTTAATTTTTCGAGTCCGTTTGGTACGCCAAATGGGTCCCAGAGTGTTTTTATGAAAAGTTTAGCCATCTTGGCAAGTTTGCTCCCTTCGCCCCTATTTTCACTACTAACCTTTGAGTTTTATTTGCACATGTTTGGTCCTTTAAACTTTTATAAAACAAAGTTTTTATTTCATTTATTTCTTTCTCACTCTCTCTATTAAACACACACATATAACACACTCTTTCTCTCCTCTCACCCCTCACCGCCCGCCACCCTCCCACCTCCGGCCAACCACCGCCACTTCCATTATCACTGCTTCAATATTTTCCGGCAATACTTTTTATTAGCCGAATCAATGATCGGCTCACCTTCTTCATTTTGGAGCTTCTCATGTAGTCGCCACCAAACACCCCCACGCCGCCACCACCACCACCGCCTCACCACCGCCGCCACCACACCCTCCCTTAGCTTTTTCTTTGGTAAAACCCTTCACAGTGAGGCAGGGTTTAGGGTTAGGATTATAGTGTGGGGATTTAGCTTATGTTGTGGCTGGATTTGTTTTGGTCCGATTTGGATTTCGGATAAGGATTTGGGATTGATTTTGTGTTTAATTTGGTCTCGGATGAGGATATGGACCATATTCAACTGTATGTATATTTTTAGTTGTACTTTTTATGTATATGTGTTGTGTTTAGTTGGTTTTTGTAAAATGGAAAAAAGAACAACAGTTGAATGAATAGTTGACAGGAAATATATGGGCCAGAAAAAAAGAGAATAACAGTTGACATGAACAGTGGCTGAATGCATATCGACCAGAAATAATAACACCGACATACTGTAGATGCATTTGTAAAATATTAAACTAATGAACAACATTTCTCATCTTTAAATATATAGTATAATGTCTAACCAAACAATTGTAGGAGTTTTCCCTTCGATAATTTGAATTTGCTAGCGTAGCATTAACGATTATGTTAATGTAATCAGATACGCTTTAACCGCTTATATATTTAATACTCCCTCCGTCTCAATATAATTGTCCACATTTCCTTTTTTGGATGTCTCAAAATTATTGTCCACTTTCCTTTTATAGTAAAAGAAAGAGAATTTAGTGGAGGAATATTCCTTTTGAATGGTTGAAAATTAAAGTGGCCCCACTTTTATTAAATTGTGTGAATCTTGTCTAGTGACAATAATTTTGAAACGGAGGGAGTAATAAATGTTCACATGTGAATTTAACTACTCTCAATCGACTCTATGTACCACAAGTTAGACACATTTTTGTTTCTTAAACGTAACCCTTGAAACTATTTTTAACAAAACCCTTACTAGACGAGTATCCGTGTATAGAAACGGGATTTTATAGCGACAAATCGTTTTATGTTAAAAAAAAAAAAGTTTATGAGTTATAAACCAAAAATAATAAAAGTTTGAAGATTTGGGATTCACATATATATTTTGAACCCGGTGGTTCAACCGGTTGAACCGTTCTGGTCGAAAAAGCAGTCGATTTATCGAGTCAACCCGACGGGTTGGGTCAAAACGGTCAAATTAAACCGGTCAACCCACTGGGTTTGAACCGTCCCGGTCAACTTCGGTTTCGATATGTATTAATAGTTTCTTTTGAAATATATGTTTCACATTTCCTTTTAGTTTTAACTTTTCAATTTTAACTTTTCCTTTTCTTTTATATATAGTATAGCAGTCTGGGCGTTGCGGCGTGACTGCCTTGACGATTAACAGAGAATAGATCTCGATGAGACGCGATTCACTAGTTTGTATTGGTTTAACGGTCCCTCTCTGCTTCGCTTTTCGGTGGCTTTTATTGGTTAGCCGAACCGGTGGCTATTAATCGTTCCGGTTGAACCGTTAGTCGGTCCGATTTTCAAAACTATATATATCTTCAACTCATAAATGTATGAAAGTTTTGTGTGTTTATTAATTTGTATAATGTGTATAATAGCGTATCTTTTTATTTTAGGGTGTTTTAAAAATAACATTAATTAGTGTGTTCGATAATTTTATATTTTGGATTATGTTGTGAAATTGCTTAAATTATACATTGTGAAAATTTTATCAGACTTTTTATTAAGAGTGTTTAATCGATTGTTTTAATTTGGTAGATATGATTTTAATTGGTTGTATAATGTGAATAAATTATTGTATTTTTAAATAATGAAATTGTTTTAATAAAAGTATT